>JAJLYH010000074.1:0-60510 GCA_030571675.1 Arxiozyma telluris | reverse complement strand
TATATTTTTTGTACTTCTTTTTATTTAGTTTGTTCCACCTTTGGGATTTATAAACGTTGGTCATATTTATTTTGTGACTGCTTGTTGTGGGAACTATTCGACTCACTGAGTCTGGGTGCACATGGTAATATTATGACGAATTGCAATTATCATCATGTACCCTTAGAACTTGATATCCAATATTTTTGGGGTCCTTTTACATTCTTTATAGGTTTCCTTCTATATAGTTTATGTGTATATTGTCTAAAGGAACAACACTTCTGTTGCTAGAGTTTAGTAATAGGACAGTGGTATCTTAGTTACCACTGGTTGCTAACCGCCTAGTGGCTGGGTGATCTGGTGAAAGGGGAGGAGGTGTTGCCCTCCAAAATCCCTAATTACCAATTTTCAATAAAATAGCATTTTTCTAGTCTACCTCTCTTTATCTGAATTTCACTATTCATATATACGTCCCACAATAAACCACAACTGTGCTTTCGTCTATAACTAACTCACCCTTACATGTTTTGCTTACTTTCATACTAAAATGTAAAGATCTCAGTTCCTTCTAAATTCGGTGATAGTTTCCATAATGTAGGATAGTATATATGTTCATGATATATAAATCTTATGGATATTCGTTGTTCTATATTCTACTATACAAAGTAAATCCTTTATATTACATTGTACAATACAAGTAAGGTAATAATCTTTTCTTTCATGAAAAATGTTTTATACATGTTTGTTAATTCTAATTTTATTTTTCAATTTTGTCTTTTTTGATGAGATAGAAGAATGTAGGTTACATCACATATGACGACATATAATCTTTCTTCTCTTTAATAAAAAGAAAAATAAAATAAACAGTTTTTCTGTAAAAATTTAAAACCAGAAACCCTCATTAGGGCTATAGCTTAAATGTCGTGCATTACTACATTTCCATCAAGATATTATTATGTCACATAAAACGAATGAAAATATGAAGGATACAAGCGGGAAAAAAAAATAAATAGTTAATGTAAAACAGATGAAAAGCTGTTGCGATAATTATTTCTAATCATATGATAAATAAGTATCGTATGGAGAGATGTTGGTATATTGTCGTTATTGGTGATAGGCTGAATTGAAAAAATGTACGGTTGCACTTTTTGTTAAGTGTTACACAGACTCAATAATCATTCGTGATGTGAAAAAAAAAATGTTTTTTCCTAAAGGAAAAATTTTCATTAACATTAAAAAGAAGGTGTTGTAGAATCTTTATTCTTAGTGTCTTAACACTTGTCTTGAAGATTTTTCTCCCTTCATATAAAAATCAATGTTAAGAAGTACACAACTAATTCTAAATCTTGTACTTGTATATTAATAAGTAAATTAACCTTATATATTAAAAAGAAATAAAAGTAAGGTGTTTTGATTAAAAGCATAAAGATTTATATAAAGCATTCTTTCTTACATAATATCCAAGTTTATTGCTGAAAACACATATCATTTCATAATGTCAAATATTGCTGAACTTAGAAAGGATTTAAGATCGTTACAAAATGTCTTTTCTTCACCTGGTTAATACCAACAAGAACTTCATCGAAACATCTTACTCAAACAACTTTGACGCTGTCCAGAACTGGATGGAATGTAGGGATATCTTTTCTAATCAAACGTGGCCAATCATATTATTATTTATCACTTTATCAATGGATGTACAAACCAAATTAGTTGAACTCTATGGTGATTTTACCACTATAGATGAATCTCAGTTTGTAAACAAAATTATGTCCTTAACAAGACAACAAGAATTGAACTCTACTGTGTACGCAGCAATAACTAATAAGTTTCATACTTCTCAACCACCATCACCATGTCAATTATGTAAAGGTAACCACTGGAAACGGGATTATCCTAAGAAAAATTACAGAAAGGGTTGAGAATGAGTTCCTGTAGGTAATGGATAATTAGTAAACATACTCAATTTATACTTAATATATTATTAAAGTTATTATTAAGTGTAATAGAAGTAAAGTTCTTCGATTATATAAAAGTTATATAAATGTGTTACTATAAAGTAATATAAAATACGTAGTTATAAAAAATAGTGAGGAAAATATTATCGGTTGTCGATTACTTCATGTTCCTTATATATGTTTGGAAATGAGTATCGAGCATCATCATCTGTTATAACTGACCACTGTATGTATTTTAGGGATACCTGTTAGTATACCTATTGGGAAACTTGGATATCCTAATTAAGTATCAAGGGGTAAAATATCTTGTTGGTGATAGTTCTACTATAGAGATGTTTTTGCTGTAAGATTCACGCTTATTGGTTAAAATTTTATTTATTCATTCTATTTCATTCTATTTTATTCTAGAACCTTTAGCTCCAACAGAAAGGATTCAAAGAAGCATGCCTACTTTGTACAGGAGTAACGTTAGTACTAGTTAATAGTTGGGGTTGTGATTGGATGTTATTATTAGTATTATTGTCTGTCATGAACAGGAGCAACGTTGTGTACAGGAGTAACGTTAGTACTAGTTAATAGTTGGGGTTGTGATTGGACGTTATTATTAGTATTATTGTCTGTCATTCTGAAATAACTTATTGGTGTGTATAAGTGATATCAAACAGCTTACTTATTTGTATTAAACAACATACAAGATAATATATATACACATATCTAATATACAACAATAATATACAAAGAAAGATAAAGAATCTTTATTTATTCTTTTATCTGTAGAAAAAAATTTATAAAAAATATTTTATTTTTTTCTTCAAGGATGATCGTTGTGTCTGGGTAACCTCAACATACTTATCTTCAAAAGTTAGTAACTTTTCAAATGCTAACCATAAAGAGGCACTATTTGAAACAGAAATAGATTGAGGTTGTAAAGAGATATTACTTGGAGTTGAAATAGCATGAGGTAACTCAGGCTGTCAGATGTTGTTACTACTGTCTGTCATAATGAAAAATTCCAAACACAATGTTAAAGAACTATCGGACAGATTTTGTTTCTTATTCATGAATACAAAGTAATTCACAGAAGTACATAGACATAATATACAGAAATAGTTTACAACATTGAAAAGCAGAAATTCCACAAGTTCTTCTCTTATATGAATAATTTTTTTTTTTTCATTTTGAAAAATATATTTTTTCGTCAAGAATGATCATTGAGTCTAGGTAATTCTCAACAGAATTGGCATTAACATTTTTAAATATTTTGAAAAAAATATAATTCTTTGTAAGGGGTTATCTCAAGTAATATACTAAAATATGGATATTAATTATATATAAACACTTACAAATTATATAGTTGTTGATTCTAATTAGTAAACCAATTATATAATTCTTATTATAGTTGTTCCGTTGTATTAAGTTGATCTCTTAGGTAGAACCTAATAGACCTAATAAGAATGTTAATGCTGATAATCATCTCTGGCACACTATCTCAATAATCAGAGGTCTCTTAAATAAGTTTCTCTGTAATTGGCCACCAAGGGCAATCCAACGATCGTTCGTTCGAATACACTCACAGCCTAGGCCCAAAGTTTCTGCTGTTCCAAGTCCTTCGCCTCGACATCAAGTAGTACACACGGACTACGTATTTCAGGATTTTCCAATTAGGACTTCTTACAGAAAGCTATTAAATGTAAAAAAATTTATTTACACGAAACAGCAAAATTAAATACAAAACTAAACGGTTTTAAAGAAAACTGCGCTTTAACGTAAAACAATAAAGATAAAACCTTACATATTCCTTTTTGATTTTACATCAAACATTTTACTATGTAAAATAATAGTCATTAAAAATATAGCAGGTGTATTAGAGAAAAGTTATTAGTTATTGAATTTCTTAGGTTTATTGAACATTGTTTTGTTATACATATTATTGTCATTGTAATCGTTACTATTATAGATATCTTAACATTCATTCTCATTAGTTTCTTTAACCAAGAAATATTATAGATAAGTATAAAAAAAAAATAAATGTAATCTTCTCTACAGGTATTAATTTTATTTTTATTGAAAAAGAAAATTTCTAATAATTATTCTTTTTAAGCACGCGTAGAAGTAAATTCTTACAAAATAATGTCAGTATATCAATACTTTGAATGTACTTGTCATTCTACCATTTTTATATTTTTACATTTTTATAAATAATATATATTACTTATAATATACCTATAAACATGAATCTACATAGTATATGAATTTATTGATATATTTTATTTCAGACGTACGCTTAATATATGTACAATTTAGAAACGAACAGCATCAAAAACAACTCGAAATCCATTAACTTATCTAAATGTGATTTTATAGAGAAATTATTCACATATCTCTAATGGGGATGAAGACCTTATAAGATACTTTTTTTTTATTTAATCTATATGTTAATTATTTCCTGGAAAGATTGCTAAAGGAACCAATCATGTTACTTTTACTGAATATATAATTTACTATAAAATCTTTATAATCACCTTTAAAATAGCTCATAATAGGTCTGTGGCTATAGACTACTAATGAATCTACACCTAGTATTATAAATTGGATTTTTGCATTATTGTAATATAATATATTTAACGAACCGCCATTCATTTATATGTAAAAGCAAATATGAGCGTATTTAAAAAAAAAATTAGTAGAGCATCTGAGAATTTACAGAAATTTATTATATGACTAGAAAAAAGTCTATGACATGCCTGATTTTTTTTTTAACTTAAACCAGGCATGTTCATTAAAACATAGAGTATCATATTATTTGAAAAGCACTTCAATGACCAAAATTTACATATTTTTTTCATTTTTGAAACAGCATGTCATACAAAAAATCGCATTGATAAGTAACAGTAATAGAAGATGTTGATTATTTGACAATAAGGCGAAATTAGAATTCTGTTTCTTAGTATGTGAAAACACACTGCCTCATTGATATACATAGAATAATGCTAATGGATTTGCACTTTCTTTTCTTTTCTTTTTGTTACTGTCCTATAATAATATTTATAATATTACAAATAAAATACAATTTTGATTTTTAGTTTGCTAACCAACCATATGTTTATGTAGTATATCTCCCACATAAACATTTATATGCAATTTATTTTTACTGTGTAATAACTTCAACTTATGTTTATTAGTAATATATTACAGACATCATTAAATAAGACGGTATCTTTTTTTTTAGTCATACATAATATAGGAAAGGAATATATCTGTTAAAGATGATGTTGTTTTTTTACTGAGATCATATCTTTATCACATACTAAATACTATGAAAATAAAGATACATCCTTCACAAGACCCTAGAACTATACAAATTTCTCTACCTGATTTAAGAACATACTTATGAAATGAGATTAATATGTATTTTTGAATAGTATAAAATATTATCATCTTGTCTATTCTTTTGAAAATTACTAATTACAAGGATGTCTATGATACCCCTATAATATATGATGACACAATGTTTTTCATTTCACTTTTTCTCTATTAGATGTATTAAGTAATGAAAAAATGAAAAAGGAAAATGAAATTTTCTATAAATACAAATACAAAATAAATAGAGAACATACGTTAAAACATTATCAAGAAAGATCTTCTGAAAGTAAATATAAGTGTTCCAATACACACACTCTTCAATTGCTATCGTGTACTCTAAGTAAATAGAAGTAAACTATGAAACAAAAACTAAGTGCACTAGATCTTCAGCTATTAGTTGCAGAGTTGCGCAATTCTATTGAATCCTATAGATTAAACAACATATATAACATTGCTGATTCCAACAAACAGTACTTACTAAAGTTTAATAAACCAGAGTCCAAAGTTACTGTTATAGTTGATTGTGGTTCTAGAATTCATGTTACTGAATATGCGAGACAAACACCAACATTACCTTCGAATTTTGTTGTGAAATTAAGAAAACACTTGAAATCAAAAAGACTAACAAATGTTAGACAAGTTGCTAATGATCGAATTGTTGTATTTCAGTTTTCTGAGGGTCAATACTATTTGGTTTTTGAGTTTTTCAGTGCTGGCAATATTCTGTTGTTGGATGAAGATTTGAAGATATTATCTTTACAAAGAATCGTTAAGGAATACGAAAACACAGTTGGAAAAAAGTATGAAATGTTTGACCATTCTCTCTTTTGCAGCCAGGCTTCCATACCAACTGTCACAAACAACGAATTTAGTACTGCATTAATAGACTCATGGTTCCAAGAAGAAAAAAAATACTTTGAAACCACTTCAGTCCATGAAAAAAAGAAGAATATCCATAGATTGTTATTGAATAAAGTACCGTATTTATCATCCGATTTATTAACTAAAAACCTGAAGATAAAGGGTATCGTGCCCTCTGAACAATCTTCCACATTTTTTAACCGAGAAGATGTTATTTGTGATGTCTTAAATCAGACACAGAAGGAATATACTGAGCTAATTCAAAAGAAAATAACAACGGGGTATATAGTAACACGGAAAAACTTAAACTATATTAAAGAAAGAGATTCGGTTGATCTAGAATATGTTTTTGATAGTTTCCATCCATTTAAACCATATTTAGATGTAAGTGAGGATAAAAAGATAGTTGAAGTGGAAGGTTCCTATAATAAAACACTAGACACATTTTTTTCCACTATTGAATCATCAAAATATGCACTTAGGATTCAAGCCCAGGAGAATATAGCGCAGAAGAAATTGGATGATGCACGTTTCGAAAACGCAAAGAGAATCCAGACATTACAGGACATGCAACTTATCAATGAAAAGAAAGGACATTTGATTATAGAGCACGCTAGTGAAATTGAAGAAGCTAAATGTGCTGTCCAAGGGCTTATTGATCAACAATTAGATTGGAATACTATCGAGAAATTGATAAAAACAGAGAAAAGAAAGAAGAATAAAATAGCTCAAATGATTGTGTTACCACTAAATCTTAATCAAAATAAAATTGATATCAAATTACCAACTGTTCATAAGGATCATTGTAGTAATAGCAGCGAAGAGGAAGATGATATACTCTCTGATTCCTCTGAAAACAGTGATTCTGACGATGAAATACAAGTAGATAAGGGCAAATCTACTTCTCATGCTCAGGAAAAGTCTAAAATAGGTAGTGATGAAAATTATATTATTGTAACAATTGACCTTACTTTGTCTGCATACGCGAATGCCAGCGAATATTTTAACATAAAGAAAACGACTGCCGAAAAACAAAAAAAAGTAGAACAAAATATTGGAAAGGCTATGAAGAATATAGAAAGAAATGTTAATCAACAATTAAAAAGAAAACTAAAAGAGAGCCATGATATTTTGAAAAAGGTCAGGAATCCTTATTTCTTTGAAAAATATTACTGGTTTATCTCAAGCGAAGGTTTTTTGGTATTAATGGGTAAAAGTGCAATTGAGTCTGACCAAATATATGGTAAGTATATCGAAGAAGATGATATATTTGTATCAAACATGTATGATAATGTTGTGTGGATCAAGAATCCAGAAAAGTCAGATATTCCGCCAAACACCTTAATGCAGGCTGGTATATTATGTATGGCATCTAGTGAAGCATGGTCGAAAAAGTTAGCTGCTTCTGCTTGGTGGTGTAAGGCTAAGAATGTTAGTAAATTTAATAATTATGATAATAAAGTACTTCCAGCAGGAGTTTTCGCGATAAAGGATGAAGACAAAAAAAATATTTTAGCACCTTCTCAGTTAGTTATGGGTGTCGGTTTGATGTGGAAAGTGAAAACTTTGAATAACGTAACCTATACTGAAGATGGTACTTTTGCTTCTACAAATCATGAATCTGTTGAAACTAAAAGTGATTTTGAAAATGAAATTTCAGATGATTATCCTTCTAATATCTCAGAAGTCAAGGAAGACTCAACTCCCTTAGCATCTGTCACTAAGAAAAATGTAGACATATTGTCCACCGGAAAAGACACTAAGACGGTGAAAACGGAGGAAAAAGAAACAAGCGAAGAAAGCAGCCCATCAATCACTGTCACTGATGTGCTTATTAACATGAAGAAAAATGTTCGTGGTAAGAAGGGCAAACTAAAAAAAATGCAAAAAAAATACAAAGATCAGGACGAAAGCGAACGAATTATACGTTTAGAAGCCTTAGGTACTTTGAAAGGTATTGAAATGGAAGAAAAGAGAAAACAAGAAGAGTCCATCAAAAAGGGTCAACAAGAATATAGGAAAGAAAGACGAGAGAAACAGAAAATGGCTCAACTTTTACACTACACTACTATGGAAAAGGTAAAAATTAATTTTGCACAACTTAAGAATCAATTGAAGCCATGTATTTCTGAGGAAGATGAGGTTTTAGATGTCATCCCTGTTTTTGCACCTTGGCCTGCTTTGTTGAAATATAAATATAAAGTCAAAATACAGCCCGGTAATGCAAAAAAAACTAAAACTATGAATGAAATTCTAAGTTTCTTTATGAATAGAAAAGTTGATACAACCAAAAGTGACAAAGCACTTGATTGGCCTATGGAACATGACATGATTAAATCTCTTACTGCACAGGATCTAGTTACTATTGTTTCAGTAGATAAAGTTTCTGCTTCTCTTAATAACTCGAAGGGTGGTAAAAATAAAAGCCATAGTAAAGGGAAAGGGACTAAAGCTAAAGATAAAAATACAAAGTAAGAGTTTAGAAAATACAAAATTTAATAAAATAATATTAGGTAAACAAATTACATATGTATAGTAAGTATCTCCTATTAATAGGGAATATATATTACAATTAAGAAAGTCTGAGATTCCAACTACTACTTCTATTCTTAGCATTTATGCAAATTTGTACAAGTACTTTACATTGTTTCGAAGAGTGTTGCATAGCAGTATAGGCAATGATGTGATTATTGGGCAGATTTTTCACAATAAAAAAAGAAATCAAATTTCCTAGTGGAGTAGTTTTAAGCAATTATACCTTTGTAAGATTCATCCTTTTCGGAAAGTTCGACTAAAAGTTATTTAAAGATACATCAAGTAGTTATCCATCAACCATTCAACTTCTATTAACTGTGACTGAGATTTCTTTGAGGATTATCAAACTTTATTTAAGGGTATCTTTTTAATTAATTCAACTCTGTAGGTGATGATTTTTAACACCTGCAGTTAAAAAACACTAAATTTTTCAACGGACCACTAGTAGATATTATAAAACAAAAAGACGTGAGTAATTTCTCTCATTAATAGATAGTTGCTGTAACATGACTACCTTAAAAAAAAAAAAAAAAAAGAAAAAAAAATACCTAATATATAAGTTACTTTTACCGGTACCTATCACCATAAAAGTTTTTGAAATGAAAACCTCCATTATTCCTTGCCTACCCTTAACAAAATTATATATATGGTAATATTTGATTTGCATTTTCAATAATAACACAAATTTTACCACTCTTTATATATACATGTAAATTTATTTAATGTTATCATATATAACTTAACAATACCATGTCCCAATCTTGGCGCACTATTAATATTCAAAGATTTTATAAGAATGGCCATTATGCTTGGAGTCCTAGGTCATCCAAAATATTATTTATCAGATTTACATCATTAATATAGTCTAGATATTCACTTTCTGCAGCAATATTACCACCAACAGCTTCTTCTTCCAAAAACTGATGATCCTCAGGCTCTATATTATACTTTTTCAATAAAAAATACCGAATATCATCGACAAATTCGATTGTATCTGTTTCTTGACGTTCAGCAATTCGTTCAGAACTTTTAACAATGGCCTGTTTAAATTCTTTTTTTTGACAGAAATTCTTCAGGTTATCAGCTACAATTTTAGCAACATATTGCTCAAGCCGTTCTAATCTATTCGACCAAGCAAAATATAATATATCAAATATGGAATACTTCTCAAGGATTTCTTGACTCTGTATAATAACTGTGGTAGCAATAGATTTTAATCGATCTACTAAAATAAAATCGCTCAGCGATATAACACCTAGAGCACAACCCCAAGGTAAGTTTGACTCATCATAATAAAGATACCGCAGTACCATTTCGAATATATTAGTGTCGTATGCAGGAATATCTAAAATTTGCAGATTTAAATCAAGAGGTGTGTTATTGTTTTTCAATATGAAGTACCTTGTAGCTTCCTCAAATGGATCAATAAACATGCCTCTGAAGTAGTCAGATCGAATTAGTACTGAGAGATGGCAAGGGTATATTTTTTGAGACCCATTACCGTCATTAATGCAAATCAATATATCGGGCAATGCAGAACACGATCTTAACTGTCTATGCAATTCTGGAGTAAGTTCATTTGGAATTAGAATTGCATTCTGAATTATATGGCAATTAACAAAATTTGAGAGTTGTTTTTTGGCAGATGAAGTAAAGACGTATTGATACTCTAACATTAACGCAGATTTTTCAGACGGATCTGTGACATATTTGACTTTATTTAAGAAGTCCAAAAGATCCTCTAATTCCAAGATTCTTGCAATTTCAATCAATATATGGTAATAGGTAGGTTTTATTGTGTGTAAAACAGGTATCAAATATATAAATTTTAGTAAAAATTCCAGAGCATATATGGGTATATCATCCCTTACTTCCATGACACCATCATTTAATTGTTGTTTGCAAATAACATCAAAGAACTTAGGACATCTTGCTTGAATCATGTATCTATGGGCCTTTATACTAAAGAAGTTATTACCAATATGTTTATTACCTTTCTGTTTTGATATCAATCTGTCTGTCACCCCATCGGCAGATTTTTGTAAAATAATGTCGAAGGTTCCAAAATTTGAATCTTCATTCAAAAGAGAGGATATATGAGTAGCAAATGGTTGATTCATATCAACAGCTTTGGAAATGTCATAAGTAAGCAACAAGTCCCTTATCGAATCAGTCAATGCCCCATATATACAACGCGCCCCCTCATATCTATCTCTATCACAGATCGCACCACTTTTTAACAATAATCTAACAACCTCTTCATGTCCACAAAGACTTGCTAGAAATAAAGGTGAGTTATCAAATTTATCAACAGCATTAAGGTTTACTCCAGCAGCTATAAGTTTATCGACATTTGGAAGATCCCCAGTACGACATGCAAGGCAAAGCTCTTCAAACTGTTTATCCATTCATACGGTATTTGATGTGTGACTTTCAATCTGGAAGGTATTGAGAATGCAGGAGAGAAATCGCTTAAACAGTAGTTCACTAATCAGTTTACAGTATATTAGATTATGTAGTAAGGGTAACGGAGGTAAGTAAACTAACTATAGCTAAAATAAAAATAACATAATGAACTCTGTCTAATGTCTCATGTGAAAGTGTTACATTCTCACATGAAACACATAATAACTCTAATACTTTATATTTTATGCATGAATACATTATTTTTTTATTTCTTATTTATATATTTGTTTATCTATGTATTTATTTTTTTTCATCGCTTTCATTTGAAAAATGTACCATCAATTTAAAAGTGCACTTATAACTCATAGTTACCTGGTTATATTTTTGCCCAAATCCTATAAATAAAAAACATTGGGCAAGTATACTAGATGTTATGACTCATTGTGTGGAACTTGTTTTTTATTCCTTGCTAAATATTATTTACTCTTTTAGAAGACACTCGTTTTATGTTATGTTTAACTGACACTTGGAATGTGTTTGACTCACTTTATAAAAACACAAAGGGAAGCCTTATAAACAATTTTTTTGAAGTTCATTTACATAGTCATTAAGAAATTTTGTACTAGCAACCAATGTGGTAAACAGATAGAGGAGATATTAGGTTATTATACTTTATTCTATACAAAGAAAGAAATTTTTGAACACAATAAAAAAGGAAGGTATACACAATCCATTTACAGAAACTATGAGTGCTAATGTAGTAGTGGAATTTTTCAATATGTATTTATATTTTTGTTTGATCTTATATTCAACTATTATGTTCTTGGTATCAGTTGTGACTGATTTGGGATTGTACATCCTATACCTTTTTTTTTGTGATATGAACGAATATTTGTTCTTTTTCTTTGAATCTTGATTCTACTACCCTTTAAGATAGATCCATTGAATAGAAGTGCCTTTTCTACGCAGGTCTCCCTATCAAATTCTACATATGCAAACCCTTGCTTATGATTTCTATGAATATGTTTATTGTCATTGAATAACGTAATCCTGACAATATCCCCACAATCCTGGAAAAAATCTTCGATTTCATTTGGTGTAATTTCGAAATCAATATTGCTTACAAAGATAGATTTCTGATCTGATTCGGTTTGTTGAATTGGTATTTTTGATTCAATCATATCATGAGATTTGAGACTAATTTCACTTGTGTTTCGTTTATAAATGTCTTCAGCAACCATGTTTTCTGATAACGATTATAAAAAAAATACGAAATAAGGAGAACAAACACTGATGGAGAGTTCCAAAAGTAGCAAATATTTGTGGTTTTATAAAACTCTTTTGTCTGTTTAACTTGTTTTGCTTGCCAATAAAAATTATATATTTATGTTAGAATTGACTATATACAAAATTGATACACGCATAGCCTAGAGAATACAACTGGATCTCTAGCTGTTTGTCTCTTCAATAGATACATACATACTTATTTTTTAGTCTAAGTAACTGTGTTCAACCACTTACCAGTAGTATTCCTATCAATATAGACTAAAACGGTAATATATTAAAATTTCAAGGTCCCTACTTCTATTATTTTTATTTTTTGGGTTAGGACAATTTTCCTTATGAAGACGACAAAATAGACCAGTTTTTTTCCCCCATTCTTTGCAAGTTTCCAAAAAAAAAAAATTTTTTTATGGAACAGTTAAAGTATTTTAATTGTAATGAACTAACTCATCGCCTCTGCATATAAGTTGATCCATGCGTTAATTGGACTCTTGGTAGATTTATATAGTACATAGAAGACTCATTAATCAGATTTGTTTCAATCATCGAAAAATTTAACAGTGTTTTTTTTACTCTGGGGATTGAGATTAAATATTCCAGGAAAAGAAGAACGAGAAAAAAATAAAAGAAGGGCAATACACAAACATCTGCATTACATCAAATTAAAGAAAACACCCAGTCAAAAATGGTCTCTGTAAGGAAGAGAAAAATGAATCGTTCCTCTGTTGGTAAAGCCACTAGAAGAACTAAAGACAGAAGAAGAAAAATAAATATCAAGTCTAATCCAATTATTGCAGCCAATTGGGATTACTCTTTAACTTTAGCGCAGAACTATAAAAAGTTGGGTTTAAGAGCAAAACTGCAGGCACCAGCAGGAGGTCAAGAAACAGATCTATCCAAAGTAGTGAAAAAGGAGTTCGCTACAGTAAGTAGTAAATTTAATGATGATGATGATAGTGATAGTGATAGCGATTCTGATTTGGATCAATCTCAAAAGGGGCAAGTTGACACACAAAAAAACGAAGAATTTGATGAAAACAATATTCCTGAAGGTGAAGCTAGACTACAACGTGATGCGCATGGAAATATCATTAAAATTGTCTATGGGAAGCAAAAAGCTTATGATATTGATGAAGATATCAATGAGTTGAAAAAAAGAGTACAAGAGACCGAAGAGACAACAGAAGTAGTTAAGGAATTGGAACGTTTTGCTAATCGTCCAATGATTAAAAAAGAAAGACATCAAAGTGAAAGAGAAGATGAATGGTTGGGAAATTTATACAAAAAATACGGGGATAATTATAAAAAGATGTTTTTTGATAAACTTAATATCTACCAACAATCTCCTGGTGACTTAAAGAAAAGAATAAATAAATGGAAAAAAGCACATAACATTGAATAAAACTACAAAATAGAAAGGAATTATTATTATAATAATAATACTGTAAAAATGGCATGATACAAAGTGTATAGATATAATAAATAGCAGAGTCATAATGTATTTTATTTATTGATTTAGTTTTATCTACTATTTTTTTTTATTTAATTGTTCTAACAAAGCTAATCATTCCATTTAATGATTGATACTCGCAGAAAAGTATCGAAGCTCGAAAGTAAATATATAAGATAATGTGAGTGATATAGATATGAAAAATCAGTTGGAGACAAATCAATACAAACCTAAATATAGATATAATAAGACGGGAAAAAAAAATAAAAATAAAAGTTTTTACACTGAAAGGTATTTATCTTTCGATTTGCCTTTACACTCCGATCAAGCCTCGACAAATGCTCTATAAGTGGTGAAATCTTGGTCAATAGACTCTAAATCAATTTCGGTGTTTGGGGCGATGAAAAAGACAAAACCAGGTTCAGCTTTTAATTTGGCACCTTCAGTACTAATAAAACCATTACCCTTTGTAGTAATTAAAATACTTGGACCTTCAAAAGGCTTAAAATGTCTCACACCAGTGGATTGCTTAAAGGTTGTCTCCAAAACAGCAAATTCCTCAATTGGTGGATTATATAAGACTGATTCACCACTACCAGATGATCTTTCGAATGATTCTTGTTGCATCTTTTGATCTTCTACACTACCATATTTATATGTTAGCATATCTACCAGATTTTTAACATCCTTAAATTTAGGAGTAAAACCAGCTCTTACAACATTATCAGATGCAGCCATACATTCAATGATATCACCACTAATGTAAGCATGTGGGTCTTTAGCTCTTAAGAAAATAGCTTCACCAGGTTGCAATCTACAATGATTTAACAACAAGCAACCGCAGAATAAACCAACATCTTGAGGGAATTGTTTATTTAAACGAATTATCAATTCTGGTAGATCAGACTTATTAAAATCTTTTGGGTTTTGTTGAGCTCTTTCAACCAATTTATCACCTTCCTTAGCAATAAGTTCATCAGAAGCATTCATAACTTTATTGAAAACTTTTTGCAATAGCTTTCTGTTGAGTTTATCATCTTCAGAACCTTCAATGGCGTCTGATTTAATACCATTGATAAATTCCTGGACAACATCTTCACCAACAATAGCTTTAAACTCAGGTAAACGTTGTAATTCATCAGCAATTTCGTCTAAAGGTTTAAATCCACAGAACCCTTCAAAATCGGTGACAGCTACGGCCATTTCTGGTTTATGGTTATCATCTGGATAATTTTTAGGATCTTGTTCATGTAACATTTTCCCTAAAGCCTTGTCTGGATGGGCTTGGATGGATAAAACCTTTTCTATAGATAGTACTTTAAAAAGAAATGGTAATTCTTCTCTACTTTGGAATTTTTCAACGATCTTTTCACCTAACATACTGACAGGATCTTTTTTAATCATGTCTTTTAACAATTCCCCAGTCTCTGCTTGTTTGGAAGGACCATTGGAATGGGTTCCCATCCATAATTCAGCATATGGTTTCGATTCATCAATCTCTACAGATTTATTAGAATGGGCAGCATATTGGGCAACAGCGGATTTAGAACCAAACTTACCCCAAGCGTAATTCTGATAGGTAGCTTCTAATCTAAATAATTTAGAGCTCATTTAGTGTAAATTGTAGTTGTAGTTGTAGTTAGTTAGTCGATTGCTGGTGTTTTCAATTTCTCAGAGACAAATTTAAGAAAGAAATGTACTTACATAAACAAAGAGAAGTAAGAACAAAAATTATATAAAGTATCTTTCGTTCTCCTCCAGGTAAAAATAATATATAAACCAAATGTACCGAGAAAAGAAACGGAGGGAAAAAGACAAGATTGACGAAGAAAAAAGAGACATAAATACTCAAAGTTTGATGTTATGCATATGCATACATATGTATCTATGCATGTTTGTATATATTTGAAACAAAACACTAGAATATGAACTATGAAAAAGGAGAGGTAGTAAGGATTAAGTAAAAATAAGAATTTTGGATACGTTGGAGTGGATAAATCAACAGGGCATATATTAGTAATCAGCACAGTTAAAATATAGCTATTGGTCTTTACATCTTATAGGTAGTTGAGCATACCTTGAGCTTTTCAAAACCGTACAGTAGTGTAACACTCACATTCTATATACATATATCGTGAGTAATGCTTGTTCTATATACATATTGGAATTGTAATGCTCCATGTATGTAGACCTATGGTAAAACCTAGGCATTTTTTTTTTTGGATACACATTTTTATTTACACAAAAATAGTTAGTTTTAAATAACACATATTAGCTGTTATACTCTCATGGTGGTAAATACTCATAAAAATATTTACCTTGACAGGAATATCTAACAAGATTAGAAAAGTCAAATATGTACACACTTTGACAGTTAATTTATAAATAATATTATTTATTAGGTATTATGATTTACCATCCTATGATATTTAGTTATGAGGGCTTTATAAAAATAGAGGTGCAAAAGTGTATGGGTAGTTTTTGGGAAATTATCTGTGCATCTGATATATTGATGGTAACAACAGCTAAGGATAATATATTGATATTATTTGTAGAGGAGTTCTAATTACTAACAACCATAGCAAAAATTACATAAGACACATTTTAATTACGGAGGGTAAATTGGAGTTAAATATTTAATAACTACCACAAATTATATTACAGTAGAGTATATATATGTTTAAATAAGAGATTTTAATTTTTTACTTGACCAAATAATCTACCTGTACCTAATTATATAGTTTTAAAAAAGATTTTTTGAATCACAGATATAAATTTTGCCTAAAGCAGTTCTTCTTACTAAAGAAGAACTAAATATAGCAGTAAAAAAATATATATATAATGGATTTTGCTTTCTGTGAGAAGCCCTAATTGGAAATCCTGAAATATGTAGTCCATGGGTAACACTCGATGTAGAAGTGAAGAACTTAAAAAACAGCTGAAACTCTGGGCCCAGGCTGTGAGAGTGTATTTGAACGAACAACCGTTGGATTAACGTCAGTTGCAAGTTACTGAGAAACTTTTTTTAAGAGACCTCTGATTATTGAGAGAGAATACCGGAGGTAATCATCAGCATTAACATTCTTATTATATCTATCAGCGTCTACCTGAAAGATGAAGCTAAGAATAATCAACCACGACAATAAGAATTATATAATTTGTTTATTAGTTAGAATCGATGACTATATAATTCGTAAGTGCCTATATAACTAATATCCATATTTTTTAAAATGAACTTTTATAATATAAACGCGAAATTGTAAATATTTAACTCGTAATGCACTCATTTTCAAAAATCTCAGTAATATTCTTAGTTTGTTGTTTCATAAGTATAATTTCACTGTTGGAAATATCGGATGATAATTGAAGATGAACCAATAGGTATAATTAGTCATAACTTTGTCAAAACTGATATAAGAAATAGTTACTAATAAATATATGAGAATAAACTATTTGTCCAAAATCTAATTTTATATATAAGAATGAGGTAAGGACTGCAAAGAAACAAATTTTTTAATTTCTGTCTGAACATTTAATATAATTACATTTTATATTTTTATATGTTTATTTTTATACGTTATATAGAGGTGACCGATGAATTTTAATTATAATATCATAAGAAGATGCGCCTAAAATGTTGCTAAAGCTAGTAGTCATGATTAAATAGTGAATTTGTTGGTGTATTTATTATTATTACAATTCTTCCGTCTCTCTTATGTAAAATATAAAAATAAGTATGTACATAAGGAAAAAAATATTACTTAAGATGTTTAGAGAGAAATTATAATAATTTGTTCTTTACCTTCTTGTCCTTGTTCTTTATATAATTTTATTGTAGGATAAACAATCTGCCCTCATATAGTTATGTACAAGTTTGTATTTTATCGGTTTTAATATTACTAATGCCTATTGATTTATATCTAATCATTGTCGTATTTGAGAGTGTAGCTTCATTCGATATTTCCAGCATAACAAATATACTAATGACATTATCATCTAACAATGACCACTACACACAGTAATACCTTAAGCGCATCTTCTTATGAAAAATAAATCTAGTTTCCATCAAATGAAGGGCCTATACTAAAGCTAAAACTGAAATAATAAAATATAATACTCAACATTATTTTGGGTATTTGCAGTAGATAAAAATGCTAATTTTTTCATCCACAATACTAAGATTAATACAATGAACAAGTTTTTGACATTTTAATTATAATGATGGAATATATAGTTATTTTCATCTAAGATACTTTAAATCATTAACAACAAATGTATACATGTATATAAATAATTACTCTGTCTCCATCTATTACCAAATATGTAGATTAGTTCCACTAAAAGATAAAAGACCAAATTTTTTTCAGAATATGTTTCTGCTGTTCTTCTTCTTCCCATTGCATAGCATCAATAAGTTTGCGATCAGTATCGATATCAATATCCTGTATTTTATAAATAATCCTACATCTTTTCCAAATTTGAAATGTCAACCAAATAAATATAAATAGAAACAAAGAAATGTATGATGCAACAAAATCAACTGTGTTAAATTGCGGTGTAAATGATGTAAATCCCTGAGTTATGATTATTATCAGGATAAAAAATACCGCATAGTATGCTAACCATGGCATTAACTTAGCCTTATATGGTAAGTCATCTCTTGAGATACCCCTATACTCCAGCACTTGCATAAAACGAACATGGGACATTGAAATTAATAGCCATGCGAAAAACCCTGCAATACTAACAATATTTAACAGCCATTCAAACGCACTACCACCACTAATAGATAATTCTAAATATGCCAAAGAACCAAACATTGAGGTGGTTAATACCGAAACATATGGAACACCTGTTTTTGTAGTGTTTTTAAAAATTTTAGGTGCAGAGCCATTTTTAGCCAACCCATACAAAATACGTGATCCAACATAAACATTGGAGTTTCCAGCAGAAACTATAGTAATTAATATTGCACCATTAAAAATGCTATCAAAGAAAGGAATACCAGAATTTTGAATCGCAATGATGAATGGAGACTTTGACACGTATGTTGTCACACTCGTCAGCTTGGAATCATTATAAGGAACTAAAAGACCAATCAAGAATAGAGATAATATATAAAAGATTAATACTCGGAATATCACTTTTTTAATTGCATTTGGGACTGTTTTCCTAGGGTTAGCCGCTTCTCCTGCTGTAACTCCAATTAATTCTGTCCCCTGGTATGTGAACGCTGCATTAATTAAAGATGATACCCAACCTAGAAAACGAGCTTCATTGTTGTTTGAAGATATAATGCCTGGGCCCCATGAACCAGGATTCTTCCAATATCTAAAACCAAACGGTCCATATGGTCCTGCACCGCACACCATACATATACAAAAAATTATAAATCCTGTTATGGACAAAACTTTTGTAAACGCAATCCAAAATTCAATTTCTCCATAATAACGAACAGGAAACATATTAAAAATAGTTAACAAGACCCAAAATATGGATATCCATGCTACTATAGGAACCTTTTCTGTCCAGAAAAATATTACTTTACCCACAACACTTAATTCTACAGCAAAGGTCACTGCCCATGAAAACCAATACATATAGCCATTTGCAGCTCCAAATGCAGGTGATAAAAATCGTGATGAAAATACAGTAAAGGAAGACGTCACAGGAATAAATGTTACCATTTCACCCAAAGATTGAGTTACAGAAAATATGAGAGTTCCCATAAAAAGATATGCAATAAGACTTCCTACAGGGCCCGCATTCATTAATGGCTGTGCTATGCCGATGAAAAGCCCTGTACCTATAGTTCCTCCCAAAGCAATCATAGCAATATGCCTTTGTTTCAACTCTCTCTTGACCCCTTGTGTTGTCGATTCATCATCTGCCTTTGGTGAATCAGTAAATAGAACATTTTCTATTAGGGAATTTGCACTTAATTGTTCACTATCTGTTTGATATAATACCACGTTTTTAGGTTTCTTTTTATCTTCCTTCATTTTCTTATCCTTTTTGTTATCAAAGGTTTATATAAATTTTACTTCAAAATCATTCTTTAATTTCTGAAATAATAAAATTAACACCCTGTTAATTATCTTCTTGATACTCTATGCATTTTTTGAAACAGATATATATACATATATATATCTGTCCCATATAGATATAATTTTTTATGTTCGTTTATTTTAGCAAAGGATACAATAAACTGTTTATTACAATATCAAAAAACTCTAAGAATGAACATAAACAAGCATACACAAGGAGGATAATTGAAATTGAAAGTGGAATAAAATAAAAAATTAAATCATAAAACTGCTTGTATTATTTGATGTAGACTAAAAAATGTAAATAAAAAAACTAAGCAATTAAATTATCAACATAGACAAACAGAACATGTAAACATGTAAATAAGTTAGAAGAACTAACTTTTTAAAAATAAAATATCATAATATAACAGCAATAACCGTTAAGAATCGTTACAGTATTTACGTGTAAATAATTCTTATTCAAAGATTCTTACTCATCCTTAATAGTCTTTGTTAATTCAATAACATGTTCCTTCGCCTCAGAAATACTAACTTCAGGTGACACCTTAATTTTTTTAACTCTTAATTTACCATCAACAAAAATCCAATATGATCTAAGAATACCAGATGTTGGTGTCTTTTTAGCACCAAGAAGACCAATTAGTTCTCTTTTTGGATCACTCAAAAGATCATATGGTAACTGCTGTTTAGTGTGAAATTTTTCTTGTGCATTAACACTGTCTGCACTTATACCTATTACTACAGCATATTTTTTTAACTCATCAAAATTATCACGGAAACCACAGACTTGACGAGTACAACCTGGTGTTGATGCCCTTGGATACGCAAAAAGAACAAGAATTCTATTCTTTTCAGTGATGTCTCTTAAAGATATTTCCTTATTATCTTGATTTAAAAGTGTTAAATCTGGGATTTCATCGCCAATCTCCAAAAATTTGGGCGATTCAACAACAGAGACATTACTTTTCCCATCTAGAAGCTTTTCTTCGTCAATCTTTTTAGTAGACTTTTCCTTTGAATTAGTTTTGGCAGTATTCTTCTTTATTACTTTTTTGTCTATACTTTCTACTTGTTGCTCAGAAGTTTGCTTCTTTAATCTTGATGAACGTCTTAATTGCATTGTATTCTATTTGTATAAATTAATAGATAGATTTTTATTGATTTTATCCCCGAATAAAACGATAATATCACTGATTTGAGTCGAGGCTTCTTATTCTTTTTTGTGTAAAAGGAGCCTTCACTTTCTACTGTTGTTTCTTTATCCTTTGGCTCCCCCCCCCTTTTTATTTTCTAAAAACGGATCTTTTGCTTCCTTTTTTAATTTTATATTTTTCTATTTAGAGCAAGAAAAAAACATAAACTCCAAGAAATGAAATGGTGAGCTAATCAATCCTCATAAAAAACTTAGTTTTCCTTTTAAGTTTATATTTCTGACTATGTAAGCAACAACATCCGTACATTGAAAAGTAGATAAAGTCATAGATCGAATACATTTTGAGTATTGTGTATGCGACACAAAGTGCAGTTAGTTTACTTTTTATAATATTTCAATAAAAACCTGTATGCCGTGACGTTTAGTCAATAAAATCAACACAAACATTATTAATATTATTTGATATACATATATATATATATATTCACGTACTTTTTTTCATAATCCAAATGTATACATAAATATATAAAGACCAGTCTTGAATTATTTTAAATCGTCCTTAGTTTTATAATAATAAAGCGGCAGCACCCATGACAGCAGCACCCATACCGGCAGTTAATAAGTTAGCACCGTTAGCGGATCCAGATGTTGTGGAGGTAGAAGATGAACTAGAAGAGGAAGAGGTAGTGGTAGTAGAGGTTTTCGAAGAGCTAGGAACTTTAGAGGAGGAAGAAGTAGAAGAGGTCGAAGCAGTAGTAACAACAGATTCAGAAGAAGAAGCAGAAGCAGAAGAAGAAATAGAAGAAGAAATAGAGGCAGTAGCACTAGTAGCACCAGTAGCGTCTAGATCAGCTGTTTCTGTAATAGAGTGAGCCCTGAAGTATGAGGACATAAGTGGCACAATTCTAGAAGAATACCATGGCAACATTTCCATAGCAGTTGTGACTTGAGCAAAATTAATCATAGTAAATAGCGTTGTATAACTATCATCTGTGTAGGTAGTGATTTGCGTATAACATTCCAAGACACCTTCAGGAATAGTGAAACTAGGATTGTTTTCAGCCAATGAGATATATTCTGTCAAATGTGCGTTAACATCAATTAACATAGCATCAAATTCGGCAACTTCATAAGCGTTAAGAGCAGCAGTTAAAGTAGTAGCACTGGCCATAAAGGCTAAAACCTTTTTTGCAGACATTTTGTATGATGTTTTTATTACTAGATAGTCTTGACGATATTTGTCTGGTGACTTATGTTTTAGTCAAGAACAAAGGACAGTAAGACATGTGTATTACATCCTATCTCATATTTTACGTATTTTTACTCCGTAACATTACACCTTTTATATATATATATACTTCTAAGTCTTTGACAACAAATGTTCACTCGATTTCATTCATACTCTACATGGAAAAAAAATATAAAGAGATTATTAACAAGATTTCTACCTCAATGGTTCTTTCCATTTTACCATTTGTTTTACGAAACAATAATCAAAATGCTCTTAGGTCATTCTATTATAGTTTTTCTTTTGTGTCGTGAAAATAATATTTTCAATTGAACCTACAGAGATTCATTATTGACATCCTAATTTTTTTTTTTTATTTTAAAAAGAAAAAAGAAATGAAAACCAAAAAGAACTGACCTCTTTTTTAAACGAGGTGACACAATTGTTGATATAACAGACAAGCAGCACTAAAAAAAAATAAACGCCCTGAACACCCCAAGAACATATATTGCAGTACTGGGGTAATTTCTTCTTCTGTTCATGCTTTCTAGATGGTCAATCCTACCAACACCAAATTAAATATTTCATAGTATATATATATATATATATATATATATATGTATGTATGTATAGACATTTATAAATTTGGATATGTATGGACAATGCAAAAATATCATTGTGCATTTTGAAATATGAAATGGTAAGATTTTGTACAGTGTATATATACATACGCATAAGTGGTAAGGCTGACCACTCCATAAGGAGACATTTAACATCTTACGGTAGAGGTAATATGCTACTAAAATTTACAAACATCAATCTTTCCACTATTTTTTGTTAAAGGTCTGCCTACTTTCTCCACAGAACTAGGCCCAAAAAATATAAGAAGAAACACCTGAGAGTAGTAAATTTCTTACAGTTATATCTATAAAGTTCACTATATTGCACCTTATACTTTACAACAACTTATAAACTAAACTTTTTTCTTTCTTTCTTTTTGTTTTGAACTTCAAGAGAAACACAAATACCATTATTCAACTCATGGATCCTACGAGAAAAAAAAATCTAAATAAATTGTTTTCTCCCCTCTATTGTTAGTTTAGACTTTTCCACTACTAATATATACTAAGTCAGCCTAATGTTAACAATATACACCTACGTACATATATAAATAAATATTTAGATTTTTATAAGCACCACGGTAATATGAGGGGCAATTGTATAATAATTACTTTTGTGTAACTTTAGTCCTTCTTAAAGACTTTGCAACACAATTTATCTTCTCGATGTTTTGTTAAATTTTCAAAAATGAGAGAGAGTAATTGTGAATTTAACCACAACTAACATTTTGCTAAAGTTAATTTTTTTTTTGTTTTTATGTTTAATTATTCAATAGTTTACCTGTCTGACTCTCTAATTATTTGTTGCCATAGAGATGTTCCAAAGGGGTAGTTAGACAAGAGGAGGGGTGTTCAAAAATAAAAGCCTTTTAATAGTTACGAAACCTTTAATAGAAAGAAGAAACGTTTATTAGAAAATTCATTACTAATTATCAATGACATAAAACTAATATTGTGGTTTTCTTGTTATTGAACCAATAATATAATTTATATACTAAACGAGGAAGTTCTCTAATATTTAATCCTGGACAAAAGAATTGCCCTTTTTTGTTAACTATTACGATTATTAATTAATAGCAAAAATTGAGGACAAAGATTCATTTACTACTAACAACCATTTTAGGCTTTGATAAAAGGATGATCGTTTACTTTACTAAACATCTTTTTCTTTTTATTTATTTATTTATTTTTGGAAGGCATAAACTTTTTTGATCAAAGAACTTTTTCACCCAAAACAAAAAAAAAAAAAGAAAAAGAAAAATTGTAGAAAACCAAAAAACAAAGAACTTTTTCTGTTTCGTATAACCTCCATTTGTAAACGAAGAATCTATATTTATAATTTTTTAATTTTTTGAACAACAAAAAAAAAAAAAGAAAATTCCCCCTTCCATAAGAGTTTTCTTTTTAATCTCTGGAATAAGAGCTACTCTTTTTAGTGACCTCTTGTAAGTCCAACATTTATCATTAATTAGAGATATTCTTTCTACTTCAAAAATGACATTCTGTTTCTTTTACGAGGTTCATGCGAATTTATTATTATTTTTTTCTTTTTATACGCTCATTCTTTCCCTTGTAAAATAACAATTTTCATATTGTCCCACACATTAGTAACATAGTAAATTCCAGTAAGATGTCATCATCGTCGTAATGCTTTATTGATTGCAGAAAGAATCCCACATAATAAATGTTTACCCCTATTGTTGCAAGATAATCAAGTTATATTGTTACTTCAGGAATAGTTCTCAAATTTTATTAGTTCCCATTTCTACGGCAACGAAATTTTATTGATTCTACCCCATCTATTCCAACATTCGTATTTTTGTGGCAGAATCGTGTGCTGATTCTCTGCCATATATGTCCAACTTATTCCTTCTTCCTTTGTCAATCACCTCTATAATAAATATTAGTATAAATAAACCTCTTTCTATGTTACAGATGCTATCATGGAATATATTATCTATCCCAAATCTGGTCTTTACTGCAAGTTAAATTTTTATACTTCTAATATTATAGCATTAGGAATTTTTTTATTTTTATTTTTATTGTTATTTTTATTTTCAACTCTGTACAAGTGAAGCCATTCACTGATCCAGTATTAACTTCATTTCATATACCCATTATAGTTTCAATCCTGACCGGGTGTTTATATATCATCGATTGGAAACAGTTGAAAAAAAAATACAATCGTTTATATTCCTAATACCTTTTAATTAGTTAATTATTCATTATTTTCAATTTTCGATATATATATATATATATATATATTTCTGTAACACTATCCATTAATCCATACATATAGGTAGGGTAGAGGTAGGCGATACAAGTAATTTTTTTTGATTATCGGAAGATGTCCACCATCTCTAAATATTTTACGCCTATCCCCAATGCATCCATAACGTTCAATGGGGCTAATGTTTGTGTGAAACATCCCATTGATTCGAATAATCTATCTAATGAAGATAATGAAATAGGCAGGGCTCTTCCCTCTTCTAATACATCCTATACTGAATCTGGTTATGTTCATGATTTGACTTTTAAAGCAGAACAAGGTGAAGTTATATTGGTTCTAGGTAATCCAACATCTGATTTATTCAAAGCCTTATTTCATAGTCACAAAAATTTAAATTATTATCCAGAACAAAGTATTTTATTTAAAGACAATGAATTCAAATGTTTTTCCTCAAAATGTCCACAACAAATCATTTATAATAATGAAAGAGATATTCATTTCCCATTTTTAACTGTACAACAAACCATAGATTTCGCTTTAGGTTGTAAATTTAATATACCAAAGAAGGAAAGAGACAACTTAAGGGACGAATTATTGAAAAGTTTTGGTTTATCCCATGTGTTGAAAACTATTGTTGGTAACGATTTTGTTCATGGTGTCTCTGGTGGTGAAAGAAAACGTATTTCAATTATTGAAACATTTATAGCAAATGGATCCATTTATCTATGGGATAATTCCACAAAGGGGTTAGACTCTTCAACTGCCTTAGATTTTTTGTCTATCTTACAAACGATGGCAAGAGCTACTCGTTCTATCAATTTCGTTAAAATCTCTCAAGCTTCTGATAAAATTGTTAGTAAATTTGATAAAATTCTTATGCTAACAAATTCATATCAAGTCTTTTATGGTACTATTGATGAATGTTTAACTTATTTCCATGATGAATTAGGGATCGAAAAGGATCCGAACGATTGTATCATCGAATATTTGACCTCTATTCTCAATTTGCAATTTGATTCTACTAAGATGGGTCCTCAAATTGTCCCAACTTGTGAATCTGATTTATATTCGCTATGGACAGACTCAACGTACTATAAAAAATACAAACAAGATGCAGCTACTACCACAACTATCAGATCTGACGTTAATCCAGAAGATGTTACACCGAAATTTACTGTCCCATTAACCACACAATTTCAATATTGTCTTCGTAGAGCTTTCCAAAGAATAATTGGTGATAGAAGTTATTTGATCTCTCAGTTTGTTTCTGTAATTGTTCAATCTTTGGTTATTGGTTCTTTATTTTATGACTTGCCTGTTACAACTATAGGTTCTTTCTCAAGAGGTTCCTTATGTTTTTTTTCGCTTTTATTCTTCACTTTCTTAGCATTGACTGATATGCCTGCTGCTTTCCAAAGACAAGAAATCGTTACTAAACATGTTCAACTACATTTCTACTATGGTTCGTTCGAGACTTTGTCTGCTACCTGTTTCGATTACACATTTAAATTCATATTAGTCGTAATTTTCACTATTATTCTTTATTTCTTAGCTCATTTACAATACAATGCAGGTAGGTTCTTTATTTTCCTACTATTTTTATCTTTTTACAATTTTAGTATGATCTCATTATTTTCTTTAACCGCATTAATCAGTCCTACTTTGGGTATTGCTAATATGTTAGCTGGGATTTTATTATTAGGTATTGCCATGTACGCATCTTATGTTATTCATTTAGAGGATATGCACCCATGGTTTGTTTGGATTGCTTACATTAATCCGGCTATGTTTTCTATGGAAAGTATTTTGTCCAACGAACTTTTTAATCTGAAATTAGACTGCACGGAATCAATTGTTCCAAGAGGTCCTTATTATGACAATGTTTCATTTACTCACAAAGCTTGTGCTTGGCCAGGTGCAACTCTAGGTAACAACTATGTCAGAGGTCAAGACTATTTGAAGAATGGGTTGAAATACACATATCATCATGTTTGGAGAAATTTTGGTATATTGATTGGTTACTTATGTTTCTATTTGTTTTGTTCGTTATTTGTTTCTGAATTCATTACACCATTGTATACCAGAGAAAACTTGCAAAAATGGGAAGAATATATTCATAGACATAACCCATTTAGTAACAAAAAAAGTAGGAATTCCCCAGTAACTAATAAAACTAACCCATTTGATGAAGAATTACAGCCAATCTCCTCATGTTCTGTTTTTACTTCTATTGAGTCTTCGTCTGCTAAGTTGGGTAGTGACCGTGAAAAGGATAATGACTCAGATTTCCACGAAAGAGTTAAAGCTCACAATATTGTTGAAACACAAAAGCATATTATCTCTTGGAAAAATATTAACTACGTTGTTGAAGGTAACAAGCAATTAATTAATGATGCTTCAGGATTTATTAGTTCTGGTTTGACTGCGTTGATGGGTGAATCTGGTGCAGGTAAAACTACTTTATTAAATGTCTTATCTCAACGTGTAGAAACCGGTGTGGTTACTGGTGAAATATTAATTGATGGTCAGCCATTAACAAATATTGGTGCTTTCAGAAGAAGTACTGGTTTTGTTCAACAACAAGATGTGCATTTAGATTTATTAACAGTAAAAGAATCACTTGAAATTTCATGCACCTTGAGAGGTGATGGTGATATGGAGTATCTGGCTACTATCGCAAAGTTATTAAAATTGCCTGCTGAAAAATTAGTTGTTGATTTAAGTCCAACCGAAAGAAAGTTGTTATCCATCGGTGTTGAGTTAGTTACTAAACCATCTTTATTATTATTCTTAGACGAGCCCACTTCTGGTTTAGATGCTGAAGCTGCTTTAACCATAGTTAAATTTTTAAAGAAATTGTCTGAACAGGGTCAAGCTATTTTGTGTACCATCCATCAACCAAGTAAGAGTGTTATTAGTTACTTTGATAATATTTACTTATTGAAGAGGGGTGGTGAATGTGTCTATTTCGGTGGTATTAATGATGCTTGTGATTACTTTGCATCACATGACAATTCATTGCATTATGACAAGGAACTTGACAATCCAGCAGATTTTGTCATTGAGGTTGTTGGTGGGAATCATGCAGAAAAGTACTCTGATTCTTCTAGTGATATTGATAAAGTTTTTGACAAGTCAAATATTGATTGGACCAGTGTGTGGAATAATTCTCCTCAGAGAATGCAAGTTTTGGTTCAACAGGATGAATTAGAAAAGGAAGCTGTTGCATCTGGTGTCGACTTTACCACATCTGCTTGGAGTTTACCTTCTTACATGACTCAATTGATTACAATCACTAAAAGACAATACCGTTGCACAAAGAGAGATAAAGCATATGTTGGTGCCAAGTTTGCATTGAATGCTGGTGCTGGTTTATTCATTGGCTTTTCTTTTTGGAAGACAAAAAAAAACATTAGTGGCTTACAAAATGCAATTTTCTTATCCTTCATGAATTTATGTTTATCTTCACCATTGATTAACCAAGTTCAAGACAAAGCCTTACAATCTAAGAATGTTTATGTTGCCAGGGAAGCCAGATCCAATACCTACCATTGGTCAGTTTTATTACTTGCTCAGACCATTACAGAGTTACCCTTGGCAATTGGTAGTTCGACATTATTCTTCTTATGCTGTTACTTCTGTTGTGGCTATAGTAATGCACCTCACATTGCTGGTGTCTTTTACTTGAACTACATTCTTTTCAGTGTATACTATTTAACATTTGGTTTGTGGTTATTATACTCTGCTCCTGACTTACAAACAGCTGCTGTTTTTGTTGCTTTCTTGTATAGTTTTACAGCTTCCTTCTGTGGTGTTATGCAACCATATTCTCTTTTCCCTGGATTTTGGAAGTTCATGTATCGTGTATCACCATACACATACTTTATTGATACTTTTGTGAGTTTGTTACTTCACAACAGACCAGTTAAGTGTGGAGTAGGGGATACTGTTCCAGGTCAACCGTTACCAGGCCAAACATGTCTAGAGTTTATGACCCCATACATGAATGAATATGGTGGTAGATTACAAATCAATAATAGCCGTTCTGTTTGTGCTTATTGTACCTATACTGTCGGCGATGATTTCTTAAAAGTTGAAAAAATGAGTTATCATCATAGATGGAGAAATTTTGGTATATGTATCGCGTTCTGTGTCTTCAATTTCTGTGCTATGTTTGTTGGTTTCTACATGACATATGTAAAGAATGTTTGGCCAGTTGTTTGGGCATATTGCATGAAGATAATCCCACTTGACATATTTTTCAAAAAGAATGCAAGTGCCAAAAAGAATGAGAAGATGATAGAAACAAAATGATAGAATGAATATTCATTATCCTATTTTCTTATTTATATACTCATCAATATATATAGAATTGTACTTTTAATATTTGTATTTTTTATTTACTTGTTTAATCATACCTATAGAAGATTCTAGTGCTCTGTCAAAAAATAAAAACTTAAATATGCATGATTAGTGAGAATATTCTTTGTTTTCTTTTTTTGCATTCTGCTGCTTTAATTAATTTTATACACAATATTTTCTATAATTCCTTGATTGTTACTGAGGTCTAATATACCTATACAAAAAATTCTTTTTGAATTACTATAATACATATTAGCTAGAGGATCCGAGGCAGATTTAGGTTTGTTTATAACTGTTAAGTTGATTTTACCAACAGATTATTAATTGATCAAATGTCAATTTCATTCCATAATTCAGATAGATTTTTATATGTTACTCTTTTATCATTATCGAATTCGATTAATTTTCCAGAGTCGTTGCTGGCATCGAATTTTCCATGTGTAACAAACGTACAATACATGTAATGAGCACACTCTTTGATTTGTAGCCAAGGATTAGTCTTTGGATCTGGTATAATGACACCATCGATAACAAGTGGAGAGTCATATATCTTTTGTAAATTTTCAGGTGTCTTATACCTTGATGTGAAATATTCTTCGTCTGCTTCAAACTCGCTAGCTGCTGTATTATAAAATTTGCAAGTTCTTAGCCCACCGTTAGACCACAATAATCTTTGGTTTTTATCGACATGGCCAATTTGAGCACCACATATGCTATATTTATTTACATCTTCGTATACCTCAGTATTAATTGGACCTAATATACCACCCTCCATTGGATTAATCGAATAAGTTTCTCCGGCTATTAATTCACCTAACCAAGCAGTCTCCTTATCCCCATAGATACAGGTTCTCAAACGAAAGTCCAAATTAGATAAAAATGACATTAATATCCCAGTTATTTTTAACGCTTTATTAAAGACAATTAACCCACTATCAACATGATGTAACTGTAATTTCTCAAAGAAGTTACGATATATAAGAGCTTCTACAGATGGCAACTCGTTATCTTTTACATGTTGGTTTTGTTTACTCCAATTAGAGTCAAACATCAATTTTCTGTTGGTCATTATGACCTCTTCTATAGAAGGTTCAACTTCATGTAGAAGATCAATGCATCTTCTAAAAGTATGTTCATCAATTAAGCTTCTATCTCTATACATCAAAATACCGCTTTTTTGGTAAGAATCAATATTGAAAAATTCATCCGGTGGAATATATGGAACAGCATCAATATCAATAAATAAGGCTTCTTCAAAAGTATTGAAAAGTTGAGCAACCCATTTATTATAAAAATTATGAATGTGTGCTGAAACAAATTGTTTATCTAGAATATTAGAGACATCAACCAAATATATTTCCTGGCGTAGTTGTTTGCTGTAATTAGATAGGTCTTTAATGAATTGTTCAGATAAGTCGCCTCCTGTTGTAATTACTTGAATAGGAAGTGAATTTCCCAGGGCCTTAAATACTTTCAATTGTCTATAAAACATCGTTCTGTCACACTCTCTCATCGTTACAACTATCCCTTTACCATTGGAATACCTGGCCCAATTCTGCCAAAAATTTGCATTAAAGGTATCAATATCTTCAATTTGTGGAGGTTGCACAAATGAAGTGGTGATAGTATCACCCTCGGAAAGATTATAAACAGTAGGCCACATCAAGTTGGGTTCAGAATTTTGAAAATTCATAAATGGAAACATTCTTGCATTAAAATCGTGAGGCATGACACCTTCAAAATCCTCTTTATTTATAATATCTTTTAAATTTTCATTACCATGTATAAAACAATGATCATAAACTCTGAGTCTTTCTACCATTAATGTGAAGACTAAAGAACCAACACTACCATTTTCATACTCCTTTAAAATATCTCCATTAGACCAATGTGGAACCTTATAGAAACTCTTGATTAAATATTTACACTGTTCTGTACTATTTAATTTATTCCAGTAATTTAATATCTCGCTGGTCTCTATTTTCTGGAATAATTGAAATAAAGAGAGACTTTTGGATTGTTTCCTAATTTTCTTTTTTATTTCCTTGAATGCAATACCGAATGGTGATATTTCGGAGGCATAATGGTGTTCATTTATTAGTGGCTCTGTGGGACTATTGCGTCTTTCTTCGTGATTCTGTGCAACAGGCTTATTTTCTGAACCAAAGGATAATGAATTGTCTAATAAATCTGGGTGTACAAAATGATTCGGATTTACATTATGGGAATTACTTTGAATGTACCTGGTACCAAGTGTAACTAATAAAATTAATACTATTATTAACTGTCCTTTCAATCTTTGTCTTCTTAGTTTACGAAAGATAGACCTCGAACCTAATATTTTCAGCACAGCCATAGCTACACTTCAACAAAAAGCATTCATATAGGCAGAATAGTAATCCAAATAATCAAAGTTAACAGAATGAAATAGACTAGGTATCTCTCTGAGTATATTATGTCTTTCACTGTTACATTATTGAGCAGGTGAGTTCAAATTATTATATATTATTAAATGACTTACATTTCAATCATTTAAAATTTCATGTCAGTTAATCAATCATTATTTTCAAGATTCTGAGTTTTTCAAGCTTTTCTCTAAATTAAAAAAAATAATGAAAAAAGAAGTGTAACAACACAAATTCCCATTGCCAGTTAAACAAAAAACCATCCAAAATCAAATAAAAATAAATAAATAAATCAATAAATAAATACTGTGCAAAATAGTAAATATCAACAGTCTGGTTTAACTTCTTGTAGGTTTTGGTAAGTTGAAGAATTCTTACCTTTAGTTGAGTCGAATTAAAATTCCTTCCTAAAATTTTCAACTTTTTTTTACAGACACTATGTAAGAATAAGTGCCAATTCTAGAAGAGAAAGAGATTTGTTTTCTCTAAATGTTGATTATGCACAACTTCAAAATGAGATATATATATAAATTTGGGTAGTAAGTTAGAAAGAGATATAACTTCATTGACTCTGTCATACATACTAGAGAAAGGTGCATATATACATAATTTCACATTCAGATATTGTACAAAAAAAATAATTATTGCTTGACTACCCAAATAGCTAATTTTCGTTCCATATCCTTGCTAAATTATTATAAAAATCCATTTTTTCCTGATTGAACCTTATGATACGTCTGTGAGGAGATAAAGTGGTCGCCGATTCTGACTTTTCTTTAAAATATGCACAAAACCTAAATTGATTACATTCTCTAGTTTGCATCCATCGTATATCTTCTACATCTGGTATGATAACTCCTTCAATCATCAGCGGAGAATTATAAATTTTTTGTAATGATTCTGGATCCTTGTAATGTAGCTTGAAGAACTCCTTATGTATTTCAAAGTCTTTAATGGCAGCATTCTTAAATTTACAAATATTTAATCCACCATTGGACCACATTAGATCATTCTTTTCGTTAACATGGGCAATCTGAGTAGCACAAATACCGTCGACATTATTCTCATTTTTATATAGCACACCCATTGTCCCTGCATAACTTGAATCAATTGAATAGTCATTGCCAGACAATAATGGGCCTAACCAAAAAAATTCTTTGTCTCCGTGTAAACAGTCATCAAAACATTTGGATAAATGTAATGCAAACCCCATCAACAAACCAGATAACTGTTTTCTTCTATTAACAATTATCAGACCACTATCCACTTGATGAACATTCCCCTTTTGGAAAAAATTTTGAAAGACAATCTCTTCCATTGTTAATGGACTCTGTATCTTTGTGCCATCCTCTTGTTTCCTGACTTGTGAGACATCAGGGAATGGAATTTTAATATTATCAATTGTGAGCAAATTCTGTTCCTTAAAAGTGGATGCAACTAATGAAAACTTATTCAAACAGGCTTCTCTATCATCAACTACCAAAATTTCTCTATCGCGATACATATATATCCCAGTTTTTTTATATGACTCTATATCAAAGAATTTTTCTGGTGGGATATATGGTACAGAATCTAGATCGATTAATACGGCCTCTTCAAAGGTACTGAACAAAGTAGCTATCCATTTGTTCAAAAACCCAGTTATATGTTCTCCAGTAAACTGCTTATTGAGAATATTAGAACAGTCTATAACGTATATATTCTGATTATATTTTTTAGCCAAATAAGAAAAGGACAGCAAAGCTTTCTCATCGAAATCGTCTCCAGTAGTAACAATTTGTAATGGCAACGAAGTGTTTAACGTGTCCAGTATAGCTAACAATTTTTTGAACATACCAACATCTTCATTAGACATTGTGACAATAATACCTTTCCCCCTGAATTGGTTAGCCCATGAAAACCAGAAATTTTGATTAAATTTTACGATATTATTAGTATTGACAAATAATGGTACAATCTCTTTACCCTCCTCAGTCATACGATAGAATGTAGGAATCATAGGATCACTATTATTTCCATGAAAATTTAGATATGGAAACACTTTTTGATAATATGCGTGAGTAGATATGTGCTTCCCATTGATTTGATTTAAAATGGCACCAACATCTAATCCGCCTGATATAAAACAGTAGTCATAAACTCTTAATTGTTCAATGGTTTTAAACAGAGTTTTATGGTTTTCCATAGTCACAGAATCGGATTCTTGTAAAGTTTTATTGATAAAGTGGACGCATTGTTCAATTAAAGATGCACATTCTACACTATTGCTGACATTTGATTCATTTTCTTCATGATTGAAAAATGAACTACAATGTATATAGTTCTGGCCTTTTACAATATGTGGCTCCCCATTTCTATTTTGAGATATATCTAAATATATTTTCGAATATCGATCGAAATAGTAAAAGCTGGTTGTTATTACAATCAAAATACACACAAAGAGAAGATTTCTTCTCGACCTATTTAGTCTCCAACAGAAACCATTATGAAGCCTCAACATGGTAAATCATGAAACCACCGTACACAATTTAAAATGTGGATATTTGAAGATGCATAATAATATCTTAGGCATTCTAATCTGTCTTCTACCCATCCGTATCAAAACAGCATAAGCCCAAAACACATATATCTGTAATATTTGCCTATGATAAATCTGATCTTAGTTTTTCTTTATTTTCTAAATATCATAAGTGGAGAACTTGGGACAAGAGCCATTTTTTTGTTAAGAGAGTTAAGAAAAGAAAAGAAAGGGGGGGAAAACAAGAAGAAGAAGAGAATCTTTATAGAATGCACAGCCGTTTCTTCATTGAATTTTGGCTGTCAGTGGAATGTTTGATTTTGCAAACAGGACAAGATCACATTAACACTTGTGCACAAGAAGCAGTGCAATGGATAAGTAACTTAAAAGACCAGATAATATAACAGTACAACAGTCCTAGTAATAATTTATGTGGTCCTGATTTAAAAAAATACTGCCTTGCAACATCGTTAGCCACAACGAAACCAGCGCAAGTATGTGAGCAACGAATATTATATTTTGAACGACTGTTTTCTCTATTCTTGCTCAATAAACCTACGGCTAAAATTAAAACCATCGATGATGAATTTATGTCAGAGTGTGATAAGCTAATAGGTGTTTCACTAGACATAGACTTAGTTGATAGCATTAAAGATTTTAATGAGAGTACAAGGGTAAATAAAATATATATGAAGAAGAAAAAATATTTAATAAAGAATTTTTTTGAAAGAGCCAGAAGAGTTGTTAGCAGCTGCAAAACTTTACACCAAGATGAAATGAATAATTGCGGTAACAAATATATTGTTTCCCCCCACTTAATGTAAAAATTACTTATTTGGTTCGATTTATTATCAACAGTGTGTTCAACACGAAATTGTAAAAATTTAAAACCCAATATTCTGTTTATTATATTTAAGTTGATACAACTATGGCACTAATTGTACAGATTAAGACATAAAAAAGACTCAATGAGAAGAGTTCAAGTTACATGTTTATATACATTCTATATATACACACACACATACATATATATATATATATATTTATATGTATGTATCTATGTATTAGTCCAAACCAAAGAACGCAGCGATTCCAGCTATACTCAAACTAACTCTAAGGAGTTCAGTGTCTAAGGTGATATCCGAGAAATGTATCTCCATCTGATCTTACAATTTCTATCAAACAAATTATTAATCACTTAAAACACTCTGCTGATTTCTATTTCATTAGAATCTAGGTGGGTTTTACAACCCATGATACTCAACTTTGTCAAGATATTCCATTATTTGCTAAATGGTTATTCTTCTTTTTTAGTTTTTTATTCTTTTGATTATCACCATACAATTATCAAACAAACAAATGTCTACTATTGGCACGTTTGAATATAACAGGATAATGAAACTATGCTATAAAACTACATTGGGAACTAATAAAATATGTATAATGCTTAATGTGATAAGTTAACTAATCCCACAGGATCTTTGTTGTTCTTTATTCATGCAACCGTTACCCTCAACTGGTCCTTGGACCAATTTTGTTTGAGGACATATCTAGTTTTTTTAAATCGTTGTTGGAAGAGGGCTTACATTAATGAGCCACATGACTCATTTTTATTACATTTGAAACACTTAATAAGCTCCTTCTTATCTGAACTTTTGTGAGTCTTAGTAACTTTATAGTTTGGTTTCCATCTTTTTGGTTATACTTGTTTAAAAGTATTGCCACAATTACAAGCCATATCTAATAATTGTGTCCAAGCAATGGTTTATGTAGATATATTACTTGTAATTTACTCATTCAACTCCACGGGGATTCAAAAACTGTTACAAAATAAGTCCATGAGTTACATATATTACCTTTTAGAATTTACCAATACAATTGTAACCTTGGACACTGAACTGATTTAAGTAATTTCACTATAGTTGAAATCGTTACTTTTTTTTAGTTTAACTAGTGCATATACATATATACAAGTATCTAACAAATATGAATAGATAACTATATAACTATAGCCTTTTTCATCAACTCTTTCATATTGTTAAACTTTTTTTTTATTTCTTCAAAAACAATTTTCTTCAAAGGGTCACACTCATATATCTGCATTCCACCCATAATCTTCACACCATTCCAAGTCTTCTCTCTATCTGAATATATATATATATATATTTAAAAAAATACAGGTATTATAATAATAATTCCTTCAAAAAATCTTCGCTAATTTTTCTTATTTAGGAGATTTACCTTCCGGATTGTAAGATTATATACACCAACCATAAAATAAGGATTCTCATTTCAATTAATGGATTTCTTTTTTATAAATAAAATGAGCTATATCATCCTCTCTAATTTCTTCTTGAATTTAGATCACCAATGGCTACTATAGCATAACGTTTTTGAAAGAATGTTTGATAAGCCTAATAGTAGCTCTGATTTGCTTTTTTAGATCTAGTCAGGAATACATTCCATATTAAGCAAAAATAATATGTCTTTTTTTATAAAAGAGAAACCTTTTTCTTAATGTCTAGTCGAGAATTAATATTATTCATATTTTCTACCTTCACAACCAGAATACTGGCATTTTTTAAAAACATAAAATTACAGTCAACTTTGGCTAAAATAATGTGAGTATAGGTAAAAACGATAACATGAAAAAAAGTTTTTGTGAAAAGATAAAGCTAAGTACTTGTTAATGATATAAAAATAATATACATAAAGTATATTTACATTTGAGAAGAGCATTCTAATTAATGAATATTCCTATGGTATATCATTCTAATCGGAACATATCCTATTTTTTTTTCCACCACAACACAGACATAAATATATTATTGTCTCTATTCACTCTTCCACCTATAAATTTATATGAATATTTCCAATAAAATATATTTAAGAAGTTCTATTTGGAAATTTTGACATATGTAGTCCGCAGGTAAAATTGAGGCGAAAGACTTGAAACAGTCAAAACTTTGGACCCCTTGTGTGTGTATGTCTTCGAAAGAACGATTGCAAGACTAACATTGGTGGCAAATTACTGAGAAACTTATTTAAGAGACCGCTGATTATTGAGAGTGTGTGTTAGAGGTAATTATGAATATTAACATTCCTATTACAACTTAATATATTCCAAGATAAAAAAACAATAAAAAATTTAAAATTGCTTTATTAATTAAAAGTGACAACTTTATAATCTATAAGCGTTTGTATACAACCAATATCCATATTTTAGTATATTGATTGAAATGACCACTCATAATATAACAAGTAAAAAAAAAAATACAAAGAGATGATATAAATAATTTTTTTATAAAATAATGAAAGAGTTTTTTTATTGATTACGAGCCATACTTTATAGTATAACATATATATCTGGAAGAAACTACCATCAAAAAAATAGAGTAAATCTTCTATATAAAACCATTAATAATATCCTTTACTTTAATTGAAAAATATTTATTCATTCATCTCTGGGCAAGTGAAAAGATTAATAATATTTCTTCTACTTAGTAGCAGATTTGGTCACATACAGCAATTATAAATAATTATACACCGAAGTTCAACTGTTGTATATATATCTATCTAAGCTATAGAATATATAAAAAGAATTTTTTCTGTGTTTTATCACAAAATTCTGTTAGGTCAATTTATGTTAAAATAATACTGACACCATGTTTAAATATAAGGAATATACACTGTAAGGTTAAAACACAATAAAAAAAGGGATTATAAACTTTACATGAACAATAGTTAGCTCTTCTGTGTTTTCCATAAAGCATATCACTCACTTTCTGTATTCTACTTCCAACACTGACATTCTTGCCAAAAAAGGAAAGTTTAAGAAAGGTGTCAGTAAATCATCATACAATTTGGTGATACTGTATATGAAAGAAATCACCTATTTATCATATGCACAAATAATAATACTGGGAGTGTGAAAAGTATAAACGTAGTAGTATGCACAGTTTCAAGTCTATTTACTTTGTTCCTATTAAGGTATATCTGATTAATAAATTGATCTATATTTTATTGCTATTTTTTTTATATTATTTGTAACGTAGTTTTTGCTTGTATTACCAATTTATTGCATTTCTTGCGTCTTAGAATCTTCTTTACTATATAGATATAAAAACAAAACAAATATACATCTCTATTTTCTTTCATTTGTACTCCACTTTTACAGTTTTATTTTGAGACTGTTCTTGTATATTTTTACTGGTTATTCTATAATTAACATCCCCATAGGCGTTTTTCACATAAGTGACATTAAATATACATTATATTAAGGTTTCTTATACAAAAAAAAAGTTTTTTAATAGAGAGTTTATTTTCACTTTTCAAGCACCAATTATTTTAAGGACAACTATGGTTCACGGTTCAAACAGAAGACAACTCAAGCAAACTTTGAACAAGTTCACTACCTTATTTCAAAAGAAGGAAAGTAACACTTCAACACATGTGTTGAAGGAATCTTCAACCAAAGTTTCGTTGTCCAAAATCAAATCCTTTTTTAAAAATGGTACTACGGAAGACACTACAATAATTGACTCTCTTCCAATTAAGCACGTACGTTTTGTAATTTTTCCTGAGACAACTGCTGCTCCTTCAAATGTTGGGACTTTCCAAACTACTCAACTAAAGGAGAGATTTACTAGAAAGAAACCTTTGAAATCCTGTTTCAAAACCATAAAGAAAGATCTTCAGCTCTCCGTTGCTAGACAACAACAGACAGGAAGGAAAAGAAAAATTGTTTTGAATAAGATCCAATCTTTTTTCAATGAAAAGATTGTTCCAATTCTTAAGCCTTCAGAGGAGAAGGAGAATATGAATGAATTAAAAACAAAATTGTATGAAAAATTTTCTAAGGCTTCAGAAGCAGAACGTCAATTGAAATATATTGAGAAATTGTCAACTGAGATAAAATCAATGGAGCAACAACAAATTCAAACAAAGCAAAAATATCAAACAGCCTTTCATGCATTACAACCAAGAAATCTGGAAAGAAAGAATCAAGAGTATGAACGAAAAGAAATTGATTTACAGTTCAAAAAAATTGAAAGAGATGGGCAACTACAAATATTACAAGATTCAATATCGCAATTGAGATCCTTGGAAGAACAAGTAAGTAAACTACAAAGTCAGGAATCAGCAATTTTAGCCCAAAAGAGAAGAGAAACCATACAGAAAAGGGAACAAAAAAGATTACAAGAGAATCAAAGACAACAACAAAAATTAGAACAAATAAAACAATCAGCATTATATGCTTGGCAATTAAACCAAGTTAAAAAGAAGTTCCATCGTCAAGGAGAACACTGTAAGCTTTACAGCGATATATTCTCATCGAACCCATGGACAGTGAAAAAAGAATTAAAAAAAGAACATGAAGAGCAATTTAGATCATTGCGAGTCAGATATATAGACTTACAAAAGAGAACACCCAAAGTACCACGAAGCAGAGGTCAAAATATAAGAGAGGTAGCATCAAAAATACCCCCATGGAAATTAGATCAGATAATCAAATGTGAAGGTGAACAACTTCTGTTATTGAGAGAGTTTGAAGAATTGGAATATAGACAAAAACAAGAAGTGGTAGAATTAAAAAAAGACACGATTAATTTTTTCTGGGCATTTTGGGAAACTAAAAGAAAACAACTAGGAATGGCAATGCACGGGAGTGAAATTACTAGACAACTGAACATATTTGGTAAAATGCTTAGAACAAATACAGTAGAGCTTTACCATAAACTAATCTAGAATCCCTGACCATGATTCTAGATAACATTGTGTATAACTGGTTTTTTTTAGAGGAGTTATATAATATATAGTGAAGTAAACTTACTGGATAATATTCTGGCCAAATATTGTTCATGCAGTTTTCTTCAGTTAACTCCTCTAGAATCTTCAACGAACTAGTTTCACTGTCAATTGTTGAAGTTTGCATATCACAGTTACTATTAATTTATTCACTTCAGTTTTCCTTTTCCTGCAGATCCAAATTCAATTTGTGTATATTTCCCTCAAAAAAAAAAATCAGCTTAAACATTATGCCCATGTGTATGTTCCTTTATTAGATGACGGTATTATTATCATTATTTTTAGTAATATACCCGTTCCCATTTTTTGTTTTTTCTGTCCTTTTTTTGATGTGAATAGCTAAAGAAAGAGAGTACCAAAATGAACATATATCAACAAACTCTAAATACAATTTAAAGAACCACATAACCCATTTCCAAGCACGATAACCAATAAATGTTTGTTTGGGTTTTTAAATTGTGACTTGTTGTTTATGTTAAATCTCTCTTTAAAAGATTATTTTTAAAAAAACGTATTTTCTCTTCCAAAAAATGATATCTCTCAATTTCTGTTGTTAAATTGTTGTTGTTCTGTTCACATATACTGATGATGATAAATAAAAAATTGTGTCATATTCTTCGATTACTTCATTTCACTTTCCACTTTCTTTTTCTCTGTCTCATTTTTTATCGTTTTTCTATTTATATTATATTTATATATATGTTATTTTCGCTAATTCATTATTTTTAAACTTTTGTTAGCTCACGATATTTCCAGTTTTATAATTCTTTTATACCTCTATATTGTATTTCCTATTCTTAACAACAATCTCTCTTACTTGTTCAATAAACTATTTCGATCCAATTATATATCAAGCTCATTTCGCGACCTGTACTTTTGCAAAAATAATCCTTAGAAAATAGAAACCAATACTAATAAATATATGGCCATAATTTTAATAGATAATATTTATGATTCACGACAAACGATCAATAAATCGATTATAGCGATTTTTCTATACATTCGTAGATTCCACTGCCTTAAGATATTTTTATGTCTTATAAAAAATGTTAGAAAAAAATAAGAAAAAAATAATAATCAAATGAAATAATATAAAAACCTGATGTTGTATAGCATATACCGTTTTTCTCTTCCCATTTTACATTGCATCATCTTGTTCGTTTTTTGGTGAAACAGATGATCACTTGTTAGCTAGTAAATATATATATATATAGTAACCTTCACAAATTAAGAGTTGGCAAAAATGAAAAAAAAAATAGCTTCCTATTTAAGTTAACTACAATATAGTATATTCTAACTTGATTATGATGGTGTGAGCCCAATTTCGACTAACTATTTTAAATCATCAGGAGATAAAGGTACTCAAAGTACCCATAGACCCACTGTGGCTAACTTAGAGGTGTAGTTTTATAGTACGTTAAATCCAACCAAAGAGCGGTTTGCCTACCACACATATATTATAAATATATTATTCATCTTGGTAACCGTAACTGTAACTGTAATTGTAATTGTAATTGTATATATATGTATATTTTCAACCAACTTCTTCTTCTTTTTTTGTTGCAACTCTTTGTCAGACCCATTTCCAAATTCCAACAAAAATTAAAACAAACAAAACTCCGAGCTGTTTTTATCCACAAGTATTTAATTTGCCATTGTATGTATACGGAGTTACACACAAGGGCGATCCCCAATGAATAATAATGTCCAAATACCCAAGCAGGCAACCTAATAGTTAATTTTATTCTGCATGAATGAATTTTCTTTCTCAATAAAATAAAAACGTATGGTTTACGGCTTTCGTAAAACAAGAAATAATAGAACGAAAAGGTTAGGTAAGGGGAGAAGAACAAGAAAATGAATCTATAATTTATTTAGAGATTTTGATCCTATTTAAGTAACTCCTTTAATTTATTTACATGAAATCTATACAATTATTATATGTAGAAAAAATCGTATTATACCAAACAAAAAAAGAGGTAACTAGTATAAAGGAACCAAAAAAAAAAACAAATCCATAAAGTTATTTATTGTTATCACCTTTAATCTTCTTAAAAGCATTAATAATAAAATTCTCTAATTTGCCTAAAGTTTTTGTATCATCCGGTGATGAAGAGTTAAAATTAGTTGTGTTATTATTATTATTATTACTATTATTAGTATGAGTCGTAGTGGTTGTTGTATTTGTTGTTGTCGTAGTACTATTTTGGTTATTTTTTCCCTCCAAGTTAGTAGTGTCCTTTATGGTAGTGGATTTGAAGGCAGTGTCCATAGTATCCTTCATTGTTCTCCTGGCTGTAGTATCATTGGTTGCATCAGCCAAGGCTTCCCAAAGACATTTTTCCACTTGCGAAGTTGGCTTTTTTATATAGATCTTATACTGAACTTTCATATTACCACGGATTGATCTATTATTGTTACGAGGGACACCCATATTAGGTATTGTTATAATATCGCCATCCTGCGTCCCTGGAGCTACTTTCAATCTAATATTGCTGCCATCTACAGTAGGAACGGTGATAGTTCCACCTAATGCAGCAGTAGTGATTGGGATATCCATTTGATACCAAATATCGTATTTATTCTTGACAGTGAACTTTGGATCACGATCCACTTTGATATTGATCAAAACATCGCCTCTTAACATATCTACATTTGGATTCAATGATTTGTCTAAAGCCATGTCGGGATAGGACCCCTTCCCGGGGACTCTAATGACGTCACCATCTTGCAAGCCTGATGGAAAATCCACTTTGATTGTTTTATCTCTACTGTATGTGACACCATTCCCATGACAGTGCGAACAGTAATCCTTTGGATCCACTTTAGTACCTTCGCCATGACAATCTGTACAAGTGGACATCATCTGGAACCCTGCCCTTGAATGGATCTGTGTCCCAGTACCGTTACAGGAACGACATGTATGTCTTTGGGTGTGTGGTTTCAAACCAGATCCGTTACATGAATTACATGGATCGACGGCGTTAAATTTAACTTGGACGTTAGACACACCAAATACGGCATCTTTGAAGTTCAATCTATGCACCGTCTGAATTGTATCCCCCTTATACTGTCTATACATCTGACTTTGACTCTGTTGATACTGTTGTTGTTGTTGTTGGAATGGATTACCACGTGCAGAATTGAATGCGGCACCGAACAAATCTTCAAAGTTGATTCCACCAAAGCTACCGAATGGGTTGCCACCACCGAAACCGTTAGTGAACCCAGCATTTGCAGAGCCCGAAGAGGGATAACCACCGTCGAATGCGGCAGAGCCAAACTGATCGTACTGTCTTCTTTTATCTTCGTCGGACAATATCTCATATGCGTTTTGTAAGTCGTGGAATTTCTTCTCTGCTGTTGGTTCTTTATTTATATCAGGATGGTATTTTTTAGCTAATTTATAGTAAGCCTTTTTAATCTCTGACTGTGTTGCATTTGAAGACACACCTAGTGTTTCGTATGGATTTTTGATCGATTGATACAATTTGTTGTCTATGTGGAAATTACGACGAATATTTAGTCCAATGGAGTATGATAGACGAGAGGACGTGGGTATTTTAGTGAGAATGACCCTCGGGTTTATTAGAAATGTCATTATATCCTATTTTATTCTGTTATATCCTATAGTATCCTATTTTCAAAGCAAAATGGTAGCGTATATATTATATTCGCTATCTATTAAAGTTCCACCTTTTCTATTTATTTATTTTTTTTATCGTATAGTTTAATTAAGTTGGTGTGGTGAGTGATAAAGTCCAAAAATACAAAAATACAACAATACAAAAGAAAAAAAAAAAAAGGAAACAAAGGAGAAGTCCAAAATATAGATCTATGTTAGCCTATGTACAAAGTAAATAAGTGATAAGAATTATTGGGAGATGTCCTTTGGTGATAAAGGGATAGGAAATGTGGGCTCACCTTTCCAACTGTCTTATATAACATCAACTAGCTTATAGGCTAAAAAAGTCTCGTTGGATAGATCAAAATCTTTTTATTTTATTTTTATTTCATTAATTTTTGTTGTTGTTCCTTATGAATTCTTTTATATTTATCTAGAATATTCCGGGAAAAAGAAAAAAAAGAAAGAAACGGAGATAAAAAAAAAAAAAAAAAAAAAACTACACAAAGACTCCGGCGGGCGTTACCCGGAGCGATCACGTGAGAATCACGTGGCCCACAAGAGAGAGAAAAGAAAAAAAGAGAGAGCACATCTGGACGGATGTGTGGGTGTTTACACGACCTGCGTTTTGACATAAAATTCTCAATGACGTAATTTTTAGAGCATTTCGATAATTTGACGAAGTCGTAACAAAAACGGGTACTTTTTTTTCCTGAAGGCCAGCCACCCATACATGAACACATACTATACATCCGTACACACGTATACGTCAATATATGTATACGTGTGTGTGGGTGTGTGTGGGTGTATACGTATTTCGGTGTACTATAGTATGGCAGGCATCTATTATACTCTTTTTGTTGTCTTTTTTTTTTTTTTTGTAATGACGTCTGCAGCAGGCTTATTATTAGCTATATTTGTTTCTTTATTGTCTGATTTTCCTTGTCTTCTTGTCTTCACAATGTGTACTAACAACAATGCTGTTTTGTGGTTGTGTGTCACGTCTGCACTGTGTAATATATATCAGCTCTGTTGTTTGACAGCTGGATTTATTTACGACAGAGAAATCCTGTAGTGACGCAATTCAATTCCTAAGTAAGACACACACACACACAGCAACAACAACAACAACAAAGATAAAATAAAAGTGAAAAAATAAAACACACACACACACAAAAGAAATCAAGAGAAATAGAAGAACATTGAGGAGAGGGGAGGGTCCCCCCCGCCCAGCCCAGCCAAAAGACTTTGTGATAATAAAAATGCAACACAGAGCTGTGGAGAAGAGATTCTGCAAACAAAAATGGAAAAGAAAAGAAAATGACAACGCCATTCTTTCCCCCACCCCCTCCCATACACACACACACTCTCTCACTTTCTCTCATTCTCTCTCTTTTTTTTTCCCCGTTTTCTTCCAGGAATTTAGTATATATGTATATATATAAACTGCTCATGATCTATCTCCCTCTAGATGATGTTATAATATAATCTCCCTCCTTCTCTCTCTCTCTCTCTTACTTGTTTTATTTTTTTTTTATTTAGTAAATACTCTTCTATATAATAAATAGGTAAACAAACAAACACACACACAAACAAACAAACAAAATAGTACACAATCTTATTTTGACATGTCTGACACTGGTAGAAAGGATTTTTCTGATAAAGCTAAAGAAACATTGAAACCTGAATCTGAGAAGGGTTACGTTGAAAAGGGCAAAGAATACGCAACGGATGCTGCTGATAAAGTAGCTAGTGCCGTTCAGCCCGAAAGTGACAAGGGTGTCATACAAGGCGCCTCCGATGCTGCTAAGTCAGGTAAGGATAATGCTGAATCTCAACAGGCTGGCACTGAGTCTTATAGTGAACAAGCTAAAGACTATTTAGATTCTGCTAAATCTAAACTAAATGAGGCTGTAGAGTATGTTTCTAGCACTTTACATGGTGGTACTAACGATCCAAAAAAATAAAAAATTAAAAAAAAAAAATAAAAAAAACTATCCTTTTTTTTTTTTTTTTTTTTTTTTTTTTTTTTTTTTTTTTTTTTTTTTTTTTTTTTTTTTTTTTTTTTTTTTTTAATTGTTTTTCTCTTATTATATATATATATATATTCTTATGTATAACGTTTATCTAATATAAATATCTATATCCATAATTATAGTTTATATCTATTTATATGTTGAATTTATTATTCTACGTTCATTCTAATCTAATCAAATCTAATCTATTCTAATCTATTCTAAATAAATTTGTCTCTTTTTCTTTTTCCTCCTCCTCAGCAACATTATCATTCACTTTAATTTGCACACTTTTATTGACGTCTTGTGATAATAACATATGTTTGCATTGAGCAAATAATCTCAAATAATCTGTCTCAAACCCCATATATCCATCGTCGTATCTCTTACGTTTCTTACCACGTACACCCAAGGATGGTGCAATTGGATTGTCTTCAAAATCATGGAACAATTTAATCATACCGATCTCCTGACGTCTCTTTTTCAACAACTCATGTATAGGCTTCAGTTCCCTTGTTATATCCTCTTGCGTTTTATCCCCTACTACTTTCCTTTTCTTATCTTCTTCAATTAGATTGGCTACTTCTGAAATATGTTGGTCATCTACTACTGCAGCACTCGTCTTTATTGTTTCATCAATGACATTCATATTACTCTCTGTATCATTCTCTTTCACCTTGGCCGGGCTATCAATCTTCCCAGTTTTTGTTGATATTGTTGACTTTGTCTTTGTCTTTGTCTTTGTCCTTGTTTTTGTCTTTGCCCTTGGTTTTGTTCTTGTCTTTGTTGTCTTTATTTTTTTCATTTCTTCAGGTGATATGATTTGAGTATGTTTTTTGTCTTCCGACTCGTTACTCTTCTTAACTGGATCATTATCATCATCCTTATCCTTATCCTTATCCTTATCACCACTTTCCTCAGTCGTTTCATCCCCACTAACATCCGTTTCAGCGGTATCTGTTTTCATCTTATCAGAACTTTTGCTTTCTGTCTTTATGTCAACATCAGTAGGCGATTTATTTTCCTCTACATCATAATTTCCCTTACCATCATTCTCACCCACCTCATCATTACTCTCACTATTAGCAGAAGCAATAGTAGCAGTCATAGCAGTATCACTAGCATTTTCATTAACTTTTCTCTTATTCAAAAAGATAGCACGTCTCTCCCTTAATAACTCGCCTACCTTGATTTCTTCTTCTGAATCCTTATCCTCATCATCCGGGTCCTTTCCATCCATATTTAATTTCAATTCAATTCTATATGCCCCATCTTCACATTGCATACCGAACGTTTTTAACGATTCGAGTATACTTGTCTTATCCAGTTTCGTCTCCAATAAAACGTAAAGAATCCATAATACCACTGTAATACGGCTCTTTATGGTGTATTTGGTCGTATCTAAAAATGTGAAAATCGATATATCGCTTCTAAATGATAAATGTTTAAGGTCACTCTCTTCATTATTATTTTTATTATTATCATCATTATCATTATCAATACTACTATTACTGCTGCTACTACTATTATTCGTAAGGTCCAATATATCTCCACAAAAGTATTCAGTCTTGAATAATAGCTCCTTTATAAACGTGGGACTATCACAGATACTGAAAATCATATTCACGACATTATATAAAGGCAAAGTCTCTTTTGCGGGTTCATCATCGATCTTATCGTTGTACAATTTCTCTAGATCTATTGGATCATTGCCTATCGGTAAATTTTTAAGTATACATTTTAGACGTGGTGTATCTTGCAAAGATTTTTCATCAGGTGAAAGGTACTGCAAGCTTGGAATGGAATGGAAAATCCTTACCTGTGATGTCATCTCTGGATAAAAATTGATTGTAGTGTTTAATCTTCCAACATTCACGATTAGTGACAACATACACATGGAAAATGCAACGTTATGATCAGATAGCAGTTTCTCCCTTAAAACTTTAGACGATTTGTTAGATGTAGCTAAGCATAGAATGTATAATTGAGAAAATGTCAATTTTTTATGCGTGAAGAACCTTCTTGCATCAAACTCTTTATCTGTAACATTCATCACTTGGACATGTCCCTTTTCATCATATAAATCCCGGAATGGTACTAATGTATTATGGTATGCTTTAGTGAAAATATTGGAGAATACTTCTCTTTTATCCGAAAGCAGCCCTCTGAAAAATGAATATTGCACATCCTTCCTTGTTAAATAATCGCCATCCTTTTTCTTAACACTTCTATTAAACCTTGAAGTGACTCTTCTCTGTTTTTTATTGATGTTATTGCCGCTGGTACTATCATTATTGGGGTCAGTCTCTTGTTCACTTTCATGTTCACTTTTATTAGCTTTGTTGAATCTCTTCCCATTGAATTTTTTTATTTTGCTTGTCTCAGAAGTAGCAGATTTTGATGAGTTTACTGACTTCGTATCTGTTATATCACTAGAAGAAATCTCCCCACTATTCAAAGTCTGATTATCAACCTCGGTTTTGTTGTTAGCACTTGATTCTGTTCGAAGAGGTTTTGAATCTTGAAATACATCATGTATCGGGTCATATACTCTCCCTCCCATTGTCATAGATGTTAGTTTACGTTGCCAATTATAATTAGTATATAGAGATATAATATTGATTAATGTATATTGTTATATTTTCTCTTGTTCAAAGAAAAAAAATTTTTCCTCTTCTTCTTCTTCTTCTTCTAAGTTTATTCTCTTCAAACACTTCCAGTGGTTCTTTCACTTTAACTTGGCTGACTCTCATAGCATTTAATTTTAATTTTTTTTTATTTTTTTATTTTTTTCCCTCTCTCTCTCTCTCTTTTTGTAAATTATGTTGTGTTTCCTTTTCGATCAGTGTCAGATTTTGACAGATCAAGAAGGACAAGCTTTTTTTCTCGAAGCCACATCCAGACACCACACACTACTGTTCGATGAATATGAACAGAGTACACAGAGACGAGCGATATGATTATACTAATTGTACTATATTATCAAACAAGACGCAACCAAAATAACTAGCAATCAGTATACTATTGATACATACATTTATGTATACTATTTTATAAACTAAAGTATGACCAGTCCATTTCCTTACATTGCTTTTTTTTTTCTTTTTCTTTTGGGGTGATTAAAGTCTGATCGTGTGCATTTGTTCAGGTGCACTGAAGTCAAGAATCTCGATAAAACTTTGGGTATTCTTTTCCACTGCAGCTACCAGGATGTTATTTTTAAAGCTGACAGACCAAATTTGATCTGCATCCCCCAGAAGTCTCCAATGAACTAATTCGCCATTCCTTAAATTGTATATGTTGAATTGCCCTTCAGATCCACTAACTAATATATTATCATTAACACAAAATGTGGTAATGGCACTCAAGTTATCATGATGGTATGCGAATTGACGAGAATAATCATTAGAATCCCAACCTTTCAAAGAACCGTCTGCCGCTGCACTGACCAAATATTTATCTGACAATCGTAGAAGTCCTACTAATGCAGAATGCCCAGTTAATGTTTTCCACGAACGACTATGTCTTGTACACGTAGACCCAGATGATGTGACTATTTGGTATGGACCATTTCGATTTAAATCATTCATATCCCATACTTTTATTGTGGCATCCATACTGGCAGATATACACCTATTCCTCTTATGATCAAATATAGTTGAGTATATACGGTCTGTATGACCAGCAAAAATATGAAGACATTTCATCTTACTAATATCCCAAACAATTAAAGTATTGTCATACGACCCGCTAATAACAATATTACCATGGCCAGACACTGTCCGTACTGAAGCTAGGTGTCCCTTTAAGACACCAACAAAAAATGGGTTTCCACTGGTTGAATCAAAAACCATAGGCCATTTATCTTGTCTTTTTTCCTCCTCAATGTTATCACGGTTGTATATAGACTGGTCTAATTTCCAAACATGCAACGTATTATCTCTAGATCCGGTGACAATATATTTAACACTATTATATTCTACAATGTCAAGACACCTCACTGTCGACGTGTGGCCTTTAAAAACATGCGTACAGCAACCACGTTTAATATCCCATATACGAACACTGCGATCTGTAGATCCACTTACAATAATACTATCACAGTCATATTTCAATGCCCAAACACCACCGTCATGACCACTTAGTTCTTTTAAAAATTTTTTACTTTTGGAATCGTACACGCGTATCATCTTGTCATCTGCACCGGTAATAATATAATCATCTTCAAATTGTAAACATGTTACTACACTGGTCATGTGTCCTTTTAGTGTAACTCTTTGTGGAACAAAGTTTGGATTGTACCAATTTTTCAAAATGTGACACCTATTTACAAAATCTAATCTATAAACATCCTCAATGTTATCAACTAATGTATATTGTCTTCTCAATTGTATTTTATATTGTTTAAATTTTTCTTTACTGATAAATCTTTCAGACAACAGTAAATGCTTCCAAAGAAATGGTGTATTATAAATTATTTTGTTCCATTTGGTGCAAACCGATAGTGCATGTACAATATCTATAAAAGATAATTTAGTCAAAATCTTAATGGCTATCTCAATGGGTAGTGACGATATGAAATCCCTTTTCAAGTTATCCCTAATTAATACATTTAAATCCGTCAACTGACTTCTATTTAAATTACAAATTATACTATATGCTATTCTTTGTAAATCCACTGGATCCATATTTTGTAAAGAATGATTATCAAATATCATATTGGCATTACTATTATTATCGTCGTTAAAATTCTCGGCCTTTGGTTTCCCCAGATTATTAAGCTCATTTAGATCTTTTCCGTCGGGAGTACTTACTCCTGAAGATGCAATAGGGGACAATGGCAAGGGATCATCCAAAACTGTCGTAGTTGTTGTAGGAATGTTAGCATTAACGATAGTAGAATTATCTTGAGAATATTCTTCTGTTATTAGTCGATCTCCTGTAGTGCTAGTATTAGTATTGTCTAATAGTTTTATTTTTTTAATAACTGTTCTTCTTTGTTCATCATTTTCAGATTCACCTTCTCTTACCCTTTTCTCATTTCCACTTACTGTTACTGGCTGTGATGGTATCATACTTGATAGAATGCCATTGGGAACTAAGTTATTCATACCCTTATGTTGTGCATTCAAAGATATAGTTATATCATTAACAGATAGATCATTCTTATTAACTTTTTTAGAAGCCTTTATTAAACTGGATCTTGAGTAATTTTGTGATTTTGATGATATGTCTATTATTCCGTAATTGGAGGATGAATATCTGTAAGGAACTGGGATATCACGTAAAGGGTAAGTTGATGGATTTGAAGACATTATAATGGAAAATTGGACTATTCTTATACGTTCAGTGTTAACAGACACTTAAAGAATAAAATGAAATAAAGGTATTAGGGTCAAGTATAGATGTGTATACTATTCTCTTAATTTATTACACAAATAAATCACCAGATATCTAACTCTAAAATAAATAAAAAAAATCAGACTTTAAACATGAAATAAAAAAAAAAAATGCAAACAGACAGAAAACCAAAACAAAATAATAATATGACTTTCTTTAAACGTCAAGTCAACAATTCCACTATATTATAATATTAGCTAAATGTTAGTATATATACTTGTGAGTGGGTATGTGTATATATGTAGGCCTTTATCCTAGCAGTATCATATCGTTAGTTAACATTATCCAAATTTTCAATTTTTCTATTCTTATAAAATCATCTCTTCCGTCTCTCTCTGTCTCTCTCTCTTTTTTTTTTATTTTTATTTTTATTTTTTATTTTTTATTTTCCTTTCATCTTGAATTTCTGATAAGTCAAATTTCCAGAATAATTAAGGGGAAAAAGAAAGCAAGAGTTAAGTAACCTGAAAGGATTAGAACTTGTAGTCTTGTCTTCTGTAATAGCTGTAATATACAAGAAAAGGACAAAGAAACAGTGGAGTTGAATATACTCACTAGGTTAAAGTCATGTTAGTTCAAGTATAAAAATTTAGTTAATACAAGCGATAAGGGCTATTTCCTTATATATGCATTTCTTACTTCCCTTTTTGTCTTTAATTATATGGATATTAAGGATAAGGGGTATTGTGTAGGTTCACGATTTTAAAGCAAGCTAGTGAATTGGTAAAATATGACAATATTGTTACTAGATGAACATTTCTTTCCTGCTGTTTCTCTTTGTACCTTGAAATCAAAATCAGTTGTGTCTTTCCAAAAATAATGAATATTAAAAGGAATTTTCACTTGTCTACTTATGTTCTTGGAACGATACTATTGTATTTCTGTACTATTTTCCTCTCTGAATTCTTTGCAAGTTACTTATTGCTGAAAATAAGTTTCACTTAACTAGTTCATGTTTTTTTTTTGAAGGGTCTAATTCTTCTAAATCCCTTATAAAAGGGTTCAATAATATCTTTAATTTTCCCATACACTTATAATTAAGTTTATTCAATTTGAAAAAGAGTAAAGTTTTTATTGAAACAAAAACCAATATTAGCAGTGCCAGGCCAATCCTTTAACATAAACCGATAGTTATGTTATTAGAGCCAGTATCACATATGTTTTTCTTTGTTATTTTTAACTGTACCGATTATTAACTATGACACCAACCAAAATACACTAATTTACACCCCTTAATTGAATAGTATGTAAACATTTTTTTACATGAAATTAATAAATAAAAATAATTATTTTATTTACACTGAAATTCCACAAATAGTTCAAATATTTGAAATATACAAAATTTTTTATAACCAAAATATTTATATTTCTGCTGGAAATATCGGATAAGTATACACACTTATGTTAACCAATAATCGGATATAAATCAACAGGCATTATTGATATTAAATCCGATAAAATAATTGCTTGTACACAACCACATGAAAGTACATGGTTTGCTCTAGAGATAAAAATATATAAAGGCCAAACATCAGAAGGAAAAGAATCAATAATTATGATTTATCTCTGAATATTTTAAGTAACTATATTTTATTTGTATATATATTTATTTTATGTACATTATATAAAAGGTGGAAGAATTATAATAATAAAATACATACCTCTAACTTTATCATTTGATCATGACTGCTAACTACAGTAACATTCTAGATGCTTCTTCTTATGAATTTCATTGTTTGGTAATATAATCTTTTAAAAAACTTGAAGCTTTTGGGTATGTTGCTTTTGAGTGAATTAGTCCTTTTATTATATTGTTATTTAAAATTGACAAAATTGGGAGCTCGTAGTAGTCATGGTAATGATTGTAATCATCAAGTTTTGGAAGCGTGTTCTTTTTTTTTCCTTCATTATTTCTTCCTTACTTTTCAATCTTAACTTAAAATCTTTACAATTGAAATTAAAATAATTCTTAGGAAAAGGAACATAGAAAACTCTTATTTTCCAATACTTATATGTTAGACATATATACAATTTTGGATGTTAAGATAACGATCCTTCCTATATAAAATTGTGAGTTAATGATTTTTTTAATTGAATGATGTAATGATTGACAATTGTTTTTATATTTTGCCTTTTTAATTAATTCATATATGCTTTTATGTATACCAACAATATATATACTTAACTGCCCTTGTATCCTATCCACTTAGTGGTCTTATTATTTTATTCACTTAAACAGTACAACATATAACTTTTCGATAAACCCTGTGTAAGAATTGTTGTAGATAAATAGACAAATGAAGTAATGGATATTATAATAGTTCGAAGACAGTAATTTTTACAAACAGCAAAGCAAATCCCATACAGTCTTAATTGTTAATATATTAAACGACTATTCAATTTCACGATATCGAGCGGATGCTTATTCTTTTTATTGTTGTTATTTATTTACTTATCATATCCTGTTATATATATAATATAGATTATAAATAGAGGAAGAGTTGTAGAATATAGATCATCTTTAGAAAGGTGTTGTTCTTCTATATATTTCTGAAACTCGATTAACTATTCAATCTGATATGCTGATGAATTAGTAATTTACACCCGAATCATTAATTGTAACATTTCAATAGAGCAGTATGGAACATTTTGGATAAAATATTATGGTGGCATTGTAATATATTGGTGACGTAGTAGTACCTCACCGGTGTTATAACAATAACTAGTTTTAGACTTTTTTACAAACTCTTAATGATTGGATTTTCCAAATATACAATGGGAAATATACTAAGTTGGTTTCGTGGTCTAGTTGGTTATGGCATCTGCTTAACACGCAGAACGTCCCCAGTTCGATCCTGGGCGAAATCAATTTTACATTTTAGTGTAATATCCCAGATATTTGTGATAACTCTGTTCTATTTTTTAGATAAAAAGAAAAAAAATAATACACAAATATTAATAGCTAGGATAAATAGTAATATACACACAAATATATATATTCTTATTCTTTTCTATTTCTTGCTCGTCTGTCTATAACGTTGTCTAGTCCTTCTTACAGTAGCCTCTCAAGATACCATTATATCTCGCAAGTTCATACGCCACAAATAAGCTCTCCTTGGACAACAACACGTTGCAAAAATTTATACAAATGAATTGGAAAAATACATTAGACCCATACTTTGTACCTCGGGATATTACAATATTGATGTTTTAGGGTTCTGGCTATTGGTTTAGGAAAATGAGGGTTATCGATATTTTCCTAAACTATCCTTTTTGGAAAATTGTACAGACAAACCTCGAGAGTGAAAAGATAAGAAACTGTAAAGAAAAGGTACAAACATACAAGCAGGAGTAACCAACAGAAGAAGAGCAACGAAGAACAAATAACGAAGAAGAACCAACGAAGATAGATAAGTGTGTAATTTATGTATCTTAGTTAGTATTAGTTAAGTTATATTTAATATTACGTCTAAAGATATAGAGCGAGTCTATATCTTATATCTATCTCAGTTTGTTATTATTATTAATTTCAAATAGACTGTTATCAGAAACTAATAACCTAAGGGTTATCACATTTAGTGTTATTGAAATATCCCGTGATATAAAGTATGGTTCATTATATTTTTTCAATTTGTTTTTTTTTTGTAGAATTTTTTGCAAATTGGTATTGTCCAAGGAGAGCTTATTTGTGGTGCATGTACTTGCAAGATATAATGGCGTCTTGAGAGGCTACCGTAAAAGGAATATATTAGATTTTATGCAAGAAAATAATAGCTCAACGTTAGTGAGTTACTGAGTGCACAGATTACAGGAGGGATTTTTTAAGAAGCTTTAATTGGAAATCCAGAAATATGTAGTCCTTGTGTAACGCTTAATGTTGACATGAGGGACTTGGAACAGCAGAACCTCCAGGACCAGGTTGGGAGCGTATTCGAACGAACGATCATCGGATTAACACTGGTGGCAAATTAGTGAGAAACTTATTTAAGAGATCTCTGATTATTGATAGAGTGTGCCAGAGGTAATTATCAGCATTATTATATTTGTTAAATATATTAAATCTCCTTTAAAAGGGACGTCGAAAATAATAAGAACAACCTTAAAGAGTTATATAATTGATGTATTAATTAAAATCAACGATTTTGTAATATGTAATTGTTTGTATTTAATTAACTTCTATATTTTAGTGTATTAGGTAAGAAACCTAACGGGAAACTCGGCAGGTACACAATCCCGTCGGTAACACCTGAGTGTCTGGGTGAAAATTGGTACAGTCATGTGCGCAGCGGTTAGTTTATAAGGTATTGAATTTGCTTGGATGTTTTCCAGGGAGCGATAATTATAACTGATCTTGTTCAAGAGGCCTTTGATGATTGAGGAATATATCAGGGGTAATCGTCTCATTTAAGCACGTCTTAGTGTTGATATTGAGCGTTACCTCTTGATATCATACAAGAACTACAACAGCAACAACAAGTTTTAATTCTACATCAAGCTTATTTATTTGTTTTGTCCAGAGTCTTAAGCAAGAGTGCTTATATTTATACTAGTTGATGTAATTCTTTCATCCATTTATCTACAACAACTCTTATACATTACTTGAGCTAACCCCTTACAAACAATAAACCTCTTTAAAACTACACTGACACATGATTATTTGTTAAACTGCCGAATTTAGGTAATATTCACTTCTTATTATGGTCATTTTACTATCTTTTCTTCCTATACATGTTACTCTGATGGAATAATGTCCTATCAATTAAAAAAATTTGGTACCAAAAAATAGAATATAACAGTCTAAACATAATTACTCGTAATACTTAGTCTATATATATGCAGATATAAATATTGGATATTTTATATTTCGTTACTTACACATTTTAGATGTTTAAACACAACCTGATACCAAAACAACATATATGCAAGATGCAGTAAGGGTGGTCCATATCTTTTGAATACACCTTCTATTATGTTGATGAGTATACCAACATTCTCTCTATTTAAGAAATTTCCCTTGATTATTGCTTGTTTCATTATCATCTACTTGTTTTTAAGGAAAAAAGAAAAGAATAGGCTTTCTAGTAAACAGGGAGTATCTTTATAAATGTGCAGTTAAATGTCTTCGTAAAAGTTTATGTCATAGTTTGAATTGTAAAGGAATGAATTCTTGGTATTAGCATCTGAGGTACTTAACATGTTCTACTTCTTCAATAATTCTTTTTGTGCTTTCTTCTGATGAGATTTTAAATGTCTTATCATATTGGATTTAACATTGAAGGCCTTAGTGCAACCTTCCCATGTACACTTGAAAGGTGTATCACCACTATGAATTAAATAATGAGTTTTCAAAGTAGATGGTCTAGAACAAATCTTGGCACACACCGGGCATTGCTTCCTTAGTCTTTTAGCAATGTTTAAATTAGTTTGAATAGTATCTAAGCTAGGGATGTTACTAGGTGGAACGTTATTTACCTTGAGATCTCCGTTTAAGACGCTGCTGTCTCTAAATTTTATTTCTGTCTTTTTTTTGTTCTTTACAATTTTGTTATTAACATTTTTCTTATCCACAGTATTCTCTTGAACTTTATTATTATTATTTTCTGGGGGATTTACCGTTACAGAAGTTGGGAGAACACTTGGATTTACTACGGAATAATTTTCTACTGGGAGTGTAGTAATAGGGAGTTCACTTGGGATATATCGTTGCTGTAACGATGGTGTAACGCCACTTGGTGGACTCAATACGTAACCATTATTAACTGCAACTCCATGCTGTTGTTGTACCAGGTAATTTGTTGGCATCATTGGTACATAAATATGATATGGTTGATAAATCTGTGATTGGCTGTTTTGTTCAAGTGGTAAGACATGCTGCAGCTGCTGTTCTTGTTGTTTTTGTTGCTGTAAAGTTAGCTGTGATGAAACAGGTAACATCGATGTTTGTAACTGTAGCATTGGAGCAATTGAATTTCTTATGTTGTTTGGAATGGAGTATGGTATTATATTTGGCTGTACGGGTATAAATTTATTCAAATTATGACTAGGGTTGTCTATATTTATTGTTGTATTAGATACTGTATCAGGGAATTGTTGACTAGGTGACCCTAATTTAATATGCTGGATCTGTGGAGATACTTTCGCAGGTATATTTTTAGATATGTTACCATTTGCACTTAGAAGAGTCTGTTTGGGATATGTTTCACTAATGGGCATAATGGTGTTATTGCTCTCTTTCACCTGTCCCTCGATGACACCTGGTGTTACTTCCTCTAACACATTGCCATTATTCGCCTTCATTATTGTGTTGATTGGAGGCAAAACAACTTTATCGACAGGTTGGTTATAAAAGTTATTGGCATTAATGCTGCTGGAATTATTATAAAGGTTAGATGCACTTTTTATATTAGTCTCAGGTTTGATAATTGGATTAACATTATCAAAGTTTCCAGAAGGATATAAAATAGTATTATACTGAGCATCCGTTCTTGGAATTGGATGCTGTATTGAATAAACTTGTGGAACGGGTAATCTATCTGTATTTGAGTTATTATGAGTGAATGAAATTGGTTGATATTGATTGAAGGAAGAATGCATGACTATACTCATTGTACTGCTAAAATATAATTAAAAAAAAAAAAGAACAGATTGAAAATGTTTGTAAGAGTGCGTTTTTTTTTTTTTTTTTTGGTTTGTTTGTGTTTTTATTATTATTATTATTTTAAAATGTTGCAAATATGAAACCACTTTTTTTGATGCTAACGGTAGTTAGATCTTTCTTTATAAATGAAATACTGAACTCTTTGCCTTCTTTAAATTTATATAGTTTTCTGTTCTAGTAAAAAGTAGTTGTAGCAGGATAAAACAAAGTTTTTGTAAATGTTGCTGAAAGAAAAAGTTACTACTGCACCAAGATTTAAAAATAGTTGAAAACGCTGAAATAATGATATGATAGCAATAAAGTGGTTTGATCACCTTCTTTTTATTTTTTCGTGATATATTTGAGACAGAGATTTAAATTAGAACGGGAAGAAAGATGGGACTTTTTTTTGTTTCTTAAACAAAGATTTATATAAGAATATTATTGTCTCAATTTTTCTCGAAACAAAAAGACAAAAAAAGATAGGTACCGAAAAGATACTTTCAGTAAAACTTAGGATTTTTCAAACTGCAAAGAGAAAACAGATCTCGAGACGAGCAAAATGAAACAAAACAAAAGATGGGAGGAGTGGTTGGTTTCCGAAATAGGTATGAAGTACTCGCCTCCGATTGAAAATCTGAGATCAAAAACCGGAACAATTAGCATTTAACAAAAAAAAAAACAAACTCTGAACTAAAGAAACCGCAATCCAAAACAAGTCCTATTATTTTAACAAAGAAATATCTCTTTTGTAACATTGAAAGGATTTTCCATTTTTAAAATTACATTCTTTTCAAATTTCTCGCTTTTGGGTGGAAAAAAGGAAAATATCAGCACAGGACAAACGACAAATAAAAAGAAAAAAAATAAAAGAAAATTATAAAAAAAAAAATTCTTATGACGTGTCCTGTTTATCCCCCCGTTAATAGTTAAATAATAGAAATTATAAAAAATACTTTTAGATAACCTTTGTTACTTGTATAGATAATTTTGTTAGGTTTGTTGATCTTTCATACTACACAACTCTGCTACGTTCTATAATACACTATCATAAGTGTAAACAATATGAATTGTTTTTTTATAGTAGAATATAATACAAAAAAAATTCTGAAGTTTACGATACCTTTTATACAATAGCCCACTAAGCAAAAAGAGGAAAACTACCAAAAAAGGAGATTCTCAAATATTTTTTTGATGATTTTCGCACAGTAAAGAAATGAATTTTTAGTCATGCAGTTTTGAGGGGGGGGGGAAGGAGGAACAGTGATCAAATGCTGATTTTTGTTCCGAGAATGTAAATAGTACAACAAGGACTTTTACGAGGAATTTTGGTACTATTTTATCATATTTGTATTCATTGACATAATTGAGAATAAGTTTATAGACCTAATCCTAATATGAGTCTTATGTTGTACACATATAAATTTGATTCTGATTCGGTATCCTCCCCCTTCCCAATAAGTAAACCTTCTAAGGTAATTGTAAAAGAGGTGTGGTCGTCATCAAGGGAGAGATTCCCTAACATCCTATTTACTTTTATCCAATTAACCTAAGGAAAAAAAAACAATTAAGATGCAGAAGGTGATTTCGAATTGTATTGATTGTAAAAAAAAAATACGGGAAAAAAAGTAATAGGGAAATAAAATGATACAATAGGTCCATATTCGGGACCATCCTTATCAGTAGAACAATGGATGTCCAAATTATTCTAAAATAATACCCAAACCTCCAAAAATTATTTTATTTATTTGTCCCTCATTAAGTTCAAAAATGGAATATATATGTTAAATTGTTGAATATCACCTATTAAGCTAAACAATGGTTTTTCAAAGAAAAGAATTGATTTCCGATTTTTAATAAGGAAACGTGGAAAAAAAAAATAAAACGTGTAAACAATGCAAGCAATTAAAAGTTGGTTCTCTTTTGTTTAATAATTATTAAGATGTTTATTGATTGAAAATAAAGAAAAACAATCCTTTTTTTTTTAATAGAAAATGACAATATATTTTGTTTATTAAGAAAAGTCATCTATTAGTGATTTGTCCTATGTTTCCGATAAACAAAAGACCATTATGTAATAGACAAACAAGCGCCTTCCCTCCTCCCCCTTCACCCCCTTATTGATTTTATATTGTTTTCGTCGAAGGATTGATAAATTGTAATAGTAGTGCCCAAATTGAATACTTTAAAAGTTTGAACAATTATAGAAAAAAAAAAGGGGGGGGGGGAGAAAGTAAGTACTACTAAACTTAGTAATTGAATGATTTTATTAATTTTTGAATTTTAAAATCCCTTATCTTATCTTTCAAACAATAACAGTTTATCAATAAAACAAAGGATTATTCAAAAAAAAAATTTTTTCTTACTATGTATGAGCAATTTCTTCTAATAATTGTTACAAGATTATTCTCTGCCGAAGTCTTTCTTTCTTTTTTTTTTCTTTTTTCTATCAGGAAATGTTCTTTTAATTAGGGTGTGATGTGGGTTATGATAATTTTTCTTTTAGAAATAAGACTTATCTCAAGGGTTAACCTTTAGTACACACGTGGATATAGAAATATACAGTGATAAGTGACTTTAACACTTCATCATTAGAAAAATATTAATGCGCAATAAAACAAAA
>JAJLYH010000073.1:50111-62208 GCA_030571675.1 Arxiozyma telluris | reverse complement strand
GAATTATGGTAGTGTCTATTTCCTCTGATTTTGTAGGTTCAGCAGCGTTTGTTTCTTGTATGGGCGAACTGTTATTTTGTTTGAAGAAAAAATTTTTTTTGTTTTTTTGCATTTTTGATTTTTTTTGATTTTTTTTGAAATTTTTTGCGTCGGTAGATTTTGATAAAGAAGGTGGAGGAGAAAAAAAAGTTTGAGAAGGGCGTAATTTATCTTGTGGGAGAACTCGCATTTGGACACGAGGTGGATTGATGACCTGGCTTACGGCACTTAAAGCATAGCTGATACTCTAAGCACAAGCGACGAAGATCTTCTTTATCACGTTTGTTAGAAGGACTGTTACTGGACGAGTTGTTTGGACTTGGATCACGAGATCTTCCCTTCCTGGAAGATGAAGCATTATTTGAATACGTAGAATAACCTCTACGAGAACGATTTGAAGTACGAATAGCCATAACGGTATCACCATCAGCATCGATTGAAAAAGGAGCAGGGTCAGATGAAAGGTCACCTGAATAGTTAATGAAGACGGAATCTAACAAACAGTGCTCACAACGGCGAGCCAGTTCTGTGGCCTCAAAAAGGGTATTTGGAGACTGTAAAACGACAGCTCTCCAGGTGTCTGGTTTCAATCCTTTAACGAAATAGCTAACCAATACTGGCTCACTCATGGCATCGTCTGGTAATAAGTTTTTGTATTGATAGAATTCCTTGATATAACCATCAATACTGTTACGTTGGGCTAAATAACATATTTTACGACTGATATCATAAGTGTTTAATTGAGCACCAAAGGAGGTAGTGAATTGGGAGACTAAGCTATCATAAGAAATGGAGTGTAAGTCATGACCAGCAGAAAAGTTAAGGAACCATTGAGTGGCTTTACCATCGATATTGTCAGCAAAAATACAAATTTTACGGAAGTCGTCCGTAACTTGGTGAAGACCGAATTTTAAATCTAAGGATAGTAAAAACTCACGTAAGGTAAATACTGAACGAGTAGAACCTGTGAATGGATGAGCAACCTTGATGGATTGGATAAAGACAGGAGTAGTAGTATTTTCAGACATAATGAACAATTAAAATAAGGCGACGCTACCAGTTGTTGTAGTTTGGATTAAGATTTTAACAAACCCTAAATTCTATCATCCAAACCATAACAATTTATTGACAAACATCGTAAAACCCTAATTACCATTTCTTAAACCCTAATAACTTTTTATTTTAACCCTAATGTCTCAGTTAGTTCACAACATTTGTTATATAGTGGAACGTTGCTGACAAATATTTTGTCCGAAATTATTGACAAATATTCTGTCCGAAGTCGCTGATAGCTGTGTTTTTCTAAGTCGCTGACAAATGTATTTTTCCAAAGTTGCTGACAAATCTGATTTTCTATAGTGGTCGATAAAAAGATACTGGCAAATACAAATAATAAACGCCACCGTATTACCTAATGCAATTACCACTATATACAACATGTGCTGACAAATACATTAATTATTGTCCGGATCCGAACTGTATCTTAGCTAATATCAACTTAACATAGCTTGCCTATTATTCATCTACTAGTTAGCTGTCTAAACCATCCTCATGTCCAAACATACATAGAGGACGCCTTCTCTAATATTCAAGTCTCATCTACAGTTCACTCTCCTCTGTACAATATTTATATATATAATATGTAACAGTAAGGAAGAAGAACAACTATCGTAAATAGAATAATATATTAACTGAGACCGTTAGTAGTTGACTTACACGTTGTACCAATTACTGTCTTCGACCTATTCTAATATCCGTTTGATATTTAACTGCGCTTCCCGTGTTACATTATTTAGCAGACCACTTACACACTTTACCACGTTTGTTGTAAAACGTGTAGAAGGGAAAGTACAATATAATAGCAAAAAATAGAAAAGGTTAGGAATGATTTCTCTTCTAATTATATAAAAATATATTTAGATACTCCGTTTTGTTTGCTGCCATTTTTCAGGTTATATATAAATTATATAATATATAAATTATATAATATATAATTTTGATGGAATTTGGAGCTCTTGGCGTCCATGGTAATGGCAGTCATCATTAAGTTATAGATGCTTGTCTTCTTTTTACTTTATATATATGTATATACTAATTATATGTTGTATACAGTATAAACTTCTTTTATTTTCTTTTCTCTTCTTTTAAAATTTTTCATTTCTTCGAAGCTCTGAAAATTATACTCGATAAAAAATAAAATGTTTTCCCAATATTATGGTACATCCGTACACCACATAATATCCAGAAAAACTAAATTAAAAAATAATTCTTATGAAAATGACAGTAATATACTTTCATTTTCCAACAAATTTATATATAAGTAGAACAAAATTCTTATAAACTCACAAATTCATAGAATTACTTTCTACTATTTGAAGTGCCAGCGTTCATAATATAACATGCACTACAAGACACATGATGCATTAGTGTTTATAAAAATTATTAATTTTGGATATTAGGATTCTAAACTTTTATAACTTAAATAAAATTTCATATTTTTGAAAAAAGCCCTGATGGAAAAATCCAAAATGTTTTGGTCAAAAAACGCTTAACCTTTGTGTAAAGGATTCGGTGTAAGGAACCTAACTGGAAGTTCAGTAGATACGCAATCCCGCGGGTAACACCTGAGTGTCTGGATGGAGGATTGGTACAACCACGTGCGCGGTGGTTAGTATAAGGTATTGAACCTGATTGGAGGATTTCCAGGGAGTGATAATTATATCAGGTCTTGACGAGAGGCCTTTGATTACTGAGGAATTAGGCCAGGGGTAATCATCTTATTTAAGCATGTCTTAGTATTGATATTAAGAGTTGCCTCTTAATATCATACAGGACTAGGAACAACAAGAAGAATAATACTACATCAGGGTTATTATTTAGTTTATATAGAGCCTAAGTAAGAGTGTTTATATTTATGCTAATTGATATAATTTATCCATTTAACACAACAACTCTTACATTTGGATTACTGGAAAACTTCATTCCAATATATAAATGTATTAATATAATTACTAGGTTTACATTAATAACAAATGACTGAATAACATAGTTGAAAAAACCTCCAAATATTGAGAGGATGCCCATATATTTATCTTTAATGCACTGTCTTCTATGAAAGATTGCCAACATGAAAAGAACAATTATCTAATCAATCCACTAGCTGAAATAAAATATTGCCTAATTTATATGTGTTGTAATGTGATCAATATTTAACTTTGCTGGAACTAAAGGTTCTAGAATGAAATAGAATGAATCAATAAGATTTTAACCAATAAGCATGAATCTTACAGCAAAAACATCTCTATAGTAGAATTATCACCAACAAGATGTTTTACCCCTTGATACTTACTTAGGATATCCAAGTTTCCCAATAGGTATACTAACAGGCATCCCTAAGATACATACAGTGGTAAACTATAACAAATGATGATATTCGATACTCATGTCCAAACATATATAAGTAACATGAAGTACTCTACAATCTATAATATTTTCCTCACTACTGTCTACGCACCATTATTATAACCTTACATTATTACTTTAATATAACTCCTATATAACGAAGAAACTTATTCAAAATAAAATAATATAAAAAAATATAAATTGGGAATGTTTTCTACTTATCCATTATCTACAGGTGTTCAGTCTCATCAAACTTTTACTATTCTATTGAGATAACCGCCAAAGTAAGAAGCACATTGTAAGGGGTCATCTCAAGTAATATACTAAAAAATGGATATTAATTATATATAAGCACTTACATATTATACAGTCGTTGATTCTAACTAATGAATCAATTATATAATTCATGTTGTTCTTCTTATGTTGCTATCTCTAGTGTAGAATCTAGTAGATATAATAAGAGTGTTAATGCATGTTATTACCTCTTACATCGCAGCCTCTCAGTAACCAGAGGTTTCTTAAATAAGTTTATCAGTGATTTGTCACCAATGTTAATCCATCGAACGGCCAAATGCACTCACAGACTGGGTCCAGAATTTTGGCTTTTCCAAGTCCTCTGTCTCGACATTTAGTGTTACTTGTGGACTACGTATTTCAGAATTTCCAATCGAGGCTTCTTACATATTGCTCCAAAATATATTAATGTCTTTTTAAAAGGTATGGATTTGCTAGCTTTTTCCCAATTTAGGAAGCTTATGCTCGTTAATATTATTTATGCTAGAATTATGTAAGAGTTGTTGTGTTAAATGGATGAATTATATCAATTAGTATAAATATAAACACTCTTACGTAGGCTCTATATAAACTAAATAATAACCCTGATGTAGTATTATTACTTGTTCTTCTTGTTCTTGTTGGTCTTGTATGATATTAAGAGTTGCCTCTTAATATCAATACTAAGACATACTTAAATAAGATGATTACCCCTGGCCTAATTCCTCAATAATCAAAGGCCTCTTGTCAAGATCTGATATAATTATCACTCCCTGGAAATCCTCCAATCAGGTTCAATACCTTATACTAACCACCGCGCACGTGATAGTACCAATCCTCCACCCAGACACTCAGGTGTTACCCGCGGGATTGCGTATCTACTGGACTTCCAGTTAGGTTCCTTACAAATTACTCCTCAACAAAAATATATTTTTCCATCTTGAAAAATATATTTTAGTGAAAAAATAATTTATGTAAAAAAGAGAAATACATAGATTATTCATACATAGGTTTATAGTATGTATAGTTATCATACATAGAAAGAAACCGAAGAAGATCTTACTAATTTTTATACCATTATATTATTATCTATTGATTTTACAGATCTCCTATATCATCATGTCCAACTTAACCACAGATATGAATAATCTATCGATTTCTTCTCAGGTTTACCAATAGAAGCTAAAGATTTTCACTTTCGCCTCTATATTTTGATTGTATATCATATTTTTTGTTTTTCTAATTTTTATCCTAGTGTAAAAACATCATTAAAATTCTCTTATCTACGTATACAACTACGTTTGCGTCATCACAACATTTGGTCATTGCGTATACATATTCTTTTCTTCACAAAAAGTTTCTCTTTCAAACCTGAACTTGAAAAACACTTAATATTAGTTTAAACAAGTTAATTACTTTAGGTGACATATTCAAAATTTTTTAGTTACAGGAATTCCTTGATATAAATAGAGGTATTTTTTTATTGACCGTTTATGCTATCTTAAAAGGTCTATATCTTTTAGCCAATAATTCATATTTCTTAAAACAACAATAAAGTCGAGCCTATAAAGTGTTTAAAAAATACTACCTAAGAGTTGTTGATGCTAAAGGTATGAAAAATAAAAAAAACCCATAAATAAATGCGCCTAAAATGTTGCTAAGACTTGTGGTCATAATTAATCGATGAAGTTATAGGTATATTTATTATTATTACAATGCTTCGGTTTCTTCTCTGCAAAGTATAAAAACAAATATATACATAAATAAAATAAAATTACTTAAAACGTACGAAGAGAAATTGTAACATTAATTTCTTTATCGCTTTGTCTCTATTCCTTATATACTTTCATCTTTGGAATAAACAATCTACTCTCTTGTATTTATTCACGAACATATATTTTATCGGGATTAAAATTGATAATGCCTATTGATTTATCGTCCAATTTGCGTATGTGCATTTATCCCAATATTTCCAGCAAAAACTGGATAATAAAAAATTAAAACTATAATGGAAAAAATTATAATTAGCATTACTTAATATTTGATTCATTCATATACAAAAGGTACTAGTGATTCTTATTTTATTTCGTTTTGTTTTATACAGACCTCTTAAATTTCACAGAAACACAAAGCAACATTAAAATATAATAGCTCTTGATATCATTTCAATAAGAACAAAGAGACATGATTCTATGACTTTGTCACTTAACTGAAAGTCTGTTTTTATATAGTCCCTATGTTTGTAAAAAGAACTCCTATTTTAGTATTGAAAAAACTGCTTTTATGCAATATTGTAAATCCAATTGAATAGTAATTATTGATTCATAGACTTATGTTGTTCTATACCATCAACTGCAACAGGTTCTATGAAAATAAAAGAACTTAGAGCACTAGTGACATCAGATATGCTCTCAGTGTCTATAATACTTTCCAATACAGAAGTAAAATCACGTTGACAATCAGAGAATGTCTTCAGTACAAGAAGATACAGTCGAAACATTTAGAACTTCCTCTCTATCATCTGACTGACTATTTTAATCGGAATGATGTTTAATAACTGTTTCAGTGGATTCAATATTCTGACTATCTACGCTCTCTGTATCAATTTTAGTTTCTAATTCACCAACATCCTGTTGTTTGCTCATATTAACAACTTGCTCTTCTTCCAGTGATGTTATAGTTTGTGTGTTATCTGTAACTTGTCTTTCATCATCTACAATTTCAGAAATATTTTCTCCTTTTGGTGAAAAGTCTTCATTATTATTACGATGGCTATCATCTTCATCCATGGAAACCTCATCTGATCTAACACTTTCAGAAGAGCCATCCTTTTCACTCCTCTGATAAACATCGGAAATGTCCTTATCTTCTGATTCATGTTGATATACCTCAGAATTAACTATGTGAAAATTACCTTGTTTTTCGGTTTGAGGAAAAACATAATTAATATTTCCTCTTCCATCACTGACGTCATCATTGACTATATCAGGTTTTTTTAGTTGTTTGATTATTGACTCCATATCATAATTTTCAAATAAATCCACAATTAATTCGTCTCTGGCCTCGTTACTTATGGGAAGAGGCTCACCATTTTCATCCAGAATATCAAAAAGAAAAATAAAGTGATCCTCTGCCTCTTGTATTCTTTGTACTGATACAGCCTCACCTTTACTGTTTTTCAAAAATAGGGTAGCTTTATTTCCATCAATTTTAGGCTGTAATTTTGTCTCTTTGATTGACATGTGCTCTTCTACCTTTTTTTGAGATAGTGGATCCTGGTCTGCTATATAGTTTTTTTCATTTTCACCCTGAGCACTAAAATTAATAAAATTTGTAGTTTTACTAGGAAGATGGGTATTATTTTTTGATTCTAAGTATAACTCAACTTTACCCTGTGATAGCATTTTTAAAGTGACAGTAAATAATAACTCTCCATCTGAATTAATCACTGGAGCCCACCATTCCAAGATATCATTTAATGTTATTATTTCATTGTTAGGCCCTTTCAACAATTTTCCACCAATCATTGTACTGAATGCATTTCCGAATTTATTGAATAATGTTGATTCCATAACATCGGTATCTGCAATTTCCCCAGTATACAATAAATATGTCAAGTTATGATTTGTATCCACGGGATTCAGCAAGAAAATTTCATTGTTTAAAAAAGTAGGATCAAAATCTGTCACAATATCAACAATACCACCTTCAATATTGTAAGGGTGTGAAAAATTATTACTATCATTTTTTTTACCTGATTTTTGACATACAATTTGAGTAGCTGATAATTTATCCTCATTTTTAGCAAATAACTCCAAACTGCATAAGCCAGGGACCATAACTCTTGCCTCATATACGCATGTACCAATTTCTTTTATCCATTGTAATGTAGGGGAATCTTTGTTTAATCCACAGACATACTGGACCTCAACCTCCCTTTTTTTACCGGTTAAATCACATACATCTCCAGGTTCCAAAAATTCGCTTATGTAATAACCAATCTCATTATCAAATATTAGTGTCACTTCACTGGCATTGCTTATTCCTAGATACGAACCTAATGTATTGACAAATTTAGTGTCACTAGGTGAATTATGATATTGTAAAAAATCACCATTGTAACAGAGTTGGTAGTTCCAAAACCCGTTCCCTTGAGTAAAACATTTTGAATGCATGGTTGAATCAATGATATTCAAACCTTCACTCAAGGAGTCTTGAAGTAATTGGTTCCATTTGGTAACATTATTATTGATCTGCTGTAAAAATGACATTTTAGTCTCATTTGGTATAAAACATTTCATATCATCACCAAGTGCCAGAAGTGTTCCATTACCATGGGATTGTACCAATGAATCCAAAGTCCTATCCACAGATGAGACGTATATAATATTAAATTTTTGCGACGATAATGGATCTTCCAAAGGTGTTGACAAGCCATAACTCAAAAGTGGTAAATGTATCAATACATACAACAAAGATAGAAATAAATTCTTTCCGAGCATATTGTCCCTTTTGCAATAATCTATTTATGGTAGATCTGGATTTGTTGAATAACTCAAATGTTAGATCAGAAACACTTTAATTCTATAACTTTCTTATTATTTTGACTTTACTGGAATATTACCAAAACTCCCTTTAGTATCATTCCGGAAGTTCAAGTAAGGGAAATGTCTGTCTTTTTTAGTGTTTTAAAATTTCTTTTCTATATTCATTTTGGAATCTCAAAAAAAAAAAAAATAAAGAGACTGAAAAATATCAAAGGATTTGTAAAAAATGCATTAAATGAACACACAAACACATATATATTTGTTGAAGAGTGATAGAATAAGAAATATAATAAGAGTCAAATAACATGCCTTGGACAGGAAGATAAAAAAATATTACAAAAATCAAAATAAATAAAATGAAATTGACTTTTACAATATATCAGTTTATTTTTTGGCTAAATTTGAATCCTGTGTTAGGTTATAATGAAACATTCACCCTAAATGCAAAACCAATTATAGATTCAAATGAAATAGTGCCGCTAGCGGACCTAATTATGGACAAAGAAACTAACTCCTTGGTTGTAAAACATATTATTGATTCTTCCTTAAATGACAAAATTGATCCAGATGCGTTGTATTGTATTGGCATTGGGGATCATGTCTGTTTTAATTTATTACAACTGACAACACCACTATCATACGAATTAATTTGGGATTATGAAATCAATCATTTTTCCTTAGTTTATAACAGTTCATTAATAGATAATCCTACGGATGGTGACAATCATGCGAATGTGATATTACCCATAGTAAGACCATCCGCTAAGAGCCCCCTTGGAGATGTCATCAAATTGAAAAAAGTTACAAAGACTTATGCTGACAAAAAGAAAGAATTGGATAATGTCATTTTGGATAAAGAAGAAGGCGATGATTCAAATGATAACGGTGGAAATATAAAGAAGAAAGGTGTTAATGAAGAGGATAAATCCTGGTTAGAGAAGAACTGGAAAAGAATAATAGTTGGTATTGTGTTATACAATCTTGTCACACTTGGATTTAAGAAACAACCTACTGAACAACAAACGACTTCATAGATATCGATAATCCACTTACTATTGTCTTTCTACAAGTACATGTTATATATAAATCTAAATATATATTTGTATATTTATATATTTAGCTTAGTGAAACAACTTAAGATCATTGGAATATTTAAGAATAAGTTATTAGAAAACCGAACAAACCAATACTTGCATATATATATATATATCAATTAACACTAATTTATTAATAATACTAAGAACACATGAGTTTTCAAAAAGATAATTCAAATATATATATAAATATATGTACATTATAAACTAATTTAACTTACAGTCTCCCATGATTTACAGTAACAATGCCATAACAGCACCGAAGACACCAAAGACAGAAGTGCTTTCGATGTAATTAACTGGAGCCAAACCTCTAGACCTAGAAGATGAGGAGCTAGAAGAATCAGAGGAAGCAGTGGCAGTAGTAGAAGAGGAAGAAGCAGCTCTCCTAGTGGAGCCGACAGAGGAGACAGAACTGGATCTTGAAGAGACAGCACCATTCTTACAAACGAACTTGTCACCTTGAATAGAACCCTTCTTTTGTAAAGCGTTGATAGCACTACAGGAGAAGTTGGAAGCAGTACTTTCGACATCAGCAGCACCACGAACAGACTTCAAGGAAGTCAAATTCAAATTGTAGAAGCTACCCAAGACATTTAAGGCACCACCAATAGTTTGTAAGTTGGAGAAGGCGTTAATGTTAACCAATTTGGTGTTGTTACTAACAACCAAACCACCACCAATAGTAGTCAATTTATCGAATGCCAAATCAGTTAATTCATCGTTGTATGAGATGGTGAAAGTTTGACCAACGCTAGTTAAGTTGTTTAATTCGATACTTTCCAAAGGATTCTTTAAGAAACCTAAGGAAGCATTGACAACTTTTAAGTTCTTAAAGGAGGCAGAAGTAACGTCGGATAAAGTGATATTATTAGCCCAAACCAAGTTATCTAATGCAATAGTAGCGTTGTCACCGTTAAATTGGAAGGATAATGCATCGGAGACAGTCTTTAAGGAAGATTGCATAGAGGTCAAGTATTTGTTATTGTTAATGTTGAAACTGCTGACTGTACTTAAAACTGAGAAACCGTCAATAGATTCTAGAGTAGTATCAGAGATATAAATGTTATTGGCAGATGATAATTTGGAATTGAAAGTGGAAATAGCTGGTAAGGTGACCATACGAATGGTATCAACTTTTTCTAAAGAACCGAAGGAAGCAGTAGTTAAGATAGTCAAACCAGTCAATTCTAAAGAACCAGTGATTTCTGAGACAGAATCAGCAGCAAAAGAAACCAACTCGGTAGCATTCTTAATGATTAAAGAACCGTCGATCTTTTGGACATTAGCAATAGCGGCAGAGCCTAAACTACCAGTGATAGTTAAGTTACCAGTAATTGTTTTACAAGAAGCAAACTTGTCTAAATCAGATTGAGCAGTAGCAGTAGCTTGAGAACCAATGGAACACGAATTTGTGCTGGTAGCGGTGCTGGTAGTACTAGATGCAGCATAAGCTGAAGAAGCTGATAAAGCTAATAGAGATAAAACAGTAGATTTGAATTGCATTGTATGAGTAACAAAAGTAATGAGAGAAAGAGAAAAAAAATAATTGTGTTTGTATGTTTTATAAATATATATAGATGTCTTGTAATGTGTATAAATGGATTACCTTTTCAGTGATAGTAAACCGTTATGATATTATTATTATTGTTATTCCCTATTTATTTTTTTACCTTCTTCCTTTGAGGTGTAGTAATATTTATAACAAATAAGGTATTTAAAAACAACAACAACAAAAAAAAAACCAACAAAGTTGTGATTAAAGAGTCAAACAGGAATCAAAAAAAGAAAAGACAAAACGAACTTTATCAATAAATAAATGGAATCAAAAAAAAATTGATTATTATTATGATTATTAAATCGATTAATGGAAAAGCAAAGGACAATATTCAAAACGAATATTTTATTACTCACTCTGTAATGTTTTCTGACGACGCTCTTGAGACACTAGACCAAAAGCCACAAAAACAAAGAAGCTCGAAAATGGAAAAAACAAAAATGATAAAACGGTTAAGAGTAAGTGTTGGAGAAGAGGAACACAACAAGGAACAGGAGAAGAAAGAGAGAAAGATATAAAATACGGAAGGGAGTGGACATAGAAGAAGAAAAAAAACAAACAAACAAACAAACGTTTATATACATACATATATATATATATATATATATACATATCTAGTGTTTATATATAATATTTATATACCAATTCACTAAAAAAAAAAAGAAGTTAACAAGACACACAGCAAGAGACGTTGCATCCTTTACCCACCCAGATTGTCTTACCATCAAAACCCAGCAAACAAGCAAAATTTTCTACGTAATTAATTTTTCAATGATTGATTGATTGCTCCAATTTTATCGAAAATCGAATCACAAAAATTCTGGAAAAAAAAATAAAAAATAAAATAAAATAGATTTTTTTTTTCTTAAAGGAGAAAAACAAAAACAAAAACAAAAATAACACGAAATGAACAATTATATAGTTACCTGATTAGGAAATGGAAATTATGGGACGTAAATGATCCAAATCAACATTAGACATATCAAATCCTACCAACTTAAATCTATCGAAAAAAGTAATTTTCTTTTTTTTTTTTTTTTAGGGAGAAAGAACAAATGAAAATGGAAAAAGTTGTTTTGTAGTTGCCTCTTTTGGAAATAGCATATCATATGTGTACATACTATTGTGAGGAAAGCGGGAAGTGGTGCAGTTTCAAGATGTAAGGATGTGCCGTATATGTTGAT
>JAJLYH010000073.1:16328-50011 GCA_030571675.1 Arxiozyma telluris | reverse complement strand
TTTATTTTTGGATGTTTCCAATGTGTAACCTTTTTTTTTTTTTTAACCATAAAAGAAAAATGCCCCGGAAAGTACCCGATCGAGATACTGCGGAAAGAACTCGGAAATAGATCCCGCACTCTTTTTTGGTTTCTCTACCGAGAAAGGTTTGTGAGACAGGGGAGGCGGGTTTTGGAAAAAGAAGAGAGTATATTTATAACCACGTCGTATATTACATAATCAAGATTAGTAAATAGGATTACTCATCATAACAATTTTCACGAACATAAGTAACTTTATTGTGACAAAACGTACCATCCAACTATATTTTAATACACTCCCAATGAATAATAATTACAGAAAAAAAAAAATTAAAAACTATCTTACCAAGGCAAACATAACACGAATAGATAGATAGATAGATGGAAAGATCGACAAAAAGAAATCATAATCCAACTCCCTGCCCTTATCTTTTAACAAATCTTACCTAGAATATTCTAGAAGCAATATATATATATATGATAATGTACTACATGTTGATGGCAACCCTTTTCTATTTTATGTAATACTTCATACATGTTTATCAAAGTTAAGAGAACGAGCAAACATAAACTAGTTTAGCAAATACTATAACAATTCAGTCCAATATTATTTAATTTCTTGCACATTTGACACAGTTTCGTCACAACCAAATGCGGCCACCACACCTTTTACTTGACCGACGTATTACTTTTACAGCTTACTAATTTTCCCTTGTCTATTTCTAACTGAAAAAGAACAAAACTATCAAACAAAATAAAATAAGATAAAATAAAAATTGAGAGAGACGGAAATAAGCCAAAAAAAAAAAAAAAAAAAAAAAAAAAAAAAAAAAAAAAAAAAAAAAAAAAAAAAAAAAATAAAAAAGAAAGAAAGAAAGAAAGAGAGAGAAAAAACAAAATTCGTCAATATTCCAGAAACGGCGGCCCGATATTATAAAAAGCAGTAAAAAAATAGGAACCGAAGATAAAAAGAAAAAAAGAAAACAACTCAAAGGCTGTTTTCAATTTTCAGTTTTCAATTTATTTTGTTTCCTTCTAAACAACCCATCCGTTTGTATTTCTTTTTGTTCCACGTCAGAAGATAAAGAGAAAAAAAAACCTTTCCTCTTGTTTCCTCCTTCTTTTTTTTTTCTTGATAACCTCTCTGTCTCCCTTCCTCCTCCTCCTCCCCCCTGTGTATAACCTGGTTTAAACATAAAAAGTCTATATTCGTCTACTCTTATTTATAATTAACAAAAGGCAAAATATAAATACAAATATAAATACGAGTATAAATATTTATATATAAATATACATTTTTACTTATTCGTTTATTTATTTTTAGAACGTGCTTTTTCCCACTTGTAACTGATATTATCAAGGAAGAGAGGATAAAAAAAAAAGATAAAAAAAAAGAAGTTGTGTTTTCTCCCTTCTAAACCAAAAGCATATTCAGCCAAGTAAAAAGTATTAACTATATAACACATACTATAAGAAAAAGACATCAACAGTTTCTCAAAAACAACAAATAGCTAAAACATAGAAAGAAAGATAAATCACTACCAATCATTACACTGATCATGAGTTCACGTAAGAATACAGCCGCAAGTATTTTATTGAGACAATACAGAGAGTTAACCGACCCTAAAAAGGCGATTCCATCTTTCAATATCGAATTAGAAGATGATTCCAACATATTTGTTTGGAATATTGGTGTGATGGTATTGAACGAGGATTCCATATACCACGGTGGCTATTTCAAAGCACAAATGAGATTTCCTAACGATTTCCCATTCTCTCCACCACAGTTCAGGTTCACACCTGCTATCTATCATCCAAATGTTTATAGAGATGGCAGACTTTGTATCTCTATTTTGCATCAAAGTGGCGATCCAATGACCGACGAACCAGACGCAGAGACCTGGTCCCCTGTACAAACTGTAGAGTCCGTTTTGATCTCAATAGTATCTCTACTAGAGGATCCAAACATTTCTTCTCCAGCTAACGTGGATGCCGCTGTAGACTATAGAAAGAACCCGGAACAATACAAACAACGTGTTAGAATGGAGGTCGAAAGGTCGAAACAAGATATTCCTGCTGGGTTTGTGATGCCAACATCCGAGTCCGCCTATATTTCCTCCTCTGCAAGAAAATCCGTGTCTCAATCAACAGAGAATTTATCAAGTTCAAACAATAACAATAGCTATAATTCCATAGGAGACGGTATTGGTAGTACTAACAATGGTAGTGGGAGTGGTAGTAGTAATGATGTTAGTCGGAATGGTGATAATAACGTTTTAAGTAAAAGCATAACAGAAAATTTCTGGTACGATTCAGATATGGACGATGATGAATATCAAGAAGATTTTTTAAATGATGATGTTTATAACTATACTGGCGGATTTGCCGACGACGATGATGATGAAAATGAAGAACAAAATATTGAATTCGAAGAGGATGATGACGAAGAGGACGATGATAGCATGGACAACGATTCCGTAATGGATAGAAAGCAACCAAATAAAGCTGGTGATGAAAGTGAAGATGTAGAAGAGATGGAAAGAATAGATAAGAAATGAACTTATGTTAATCAACTATAGTCCTCTGTTCCCTCGCCTTCCTCCCCTCCTTCTCCTGGTCTTTTTCATTCCATCGAATTTGAAACGTGTTTAGTCGTTGTCCCTTTCTTACTTTTTTATGCCTATTTTTAATGCTGTCCCTAGTCCTAGTCCTTCTTTGAAATGTCCTCCTTAGCATATGTATTTAGAAGATGATTCCAACCACACATTATTCCCTTCAGTATATACATATACGTACGTACATATACATGCATATATGTATATATATATACTATGTATATATATATACAATAATACCATTAATTTGCATACGTAAATTGTGTCATCGATTCAAGTGGAGTTCTTCTTTGAATACGGCACTCTCCGTTCTTTCTTTAGGGTTTGTGACACTGCTTGCATTTTTACATTAGGGTTCCCAGTAGCAGTTTCCTAAACAGGAAATAACGCGACACCAAAAGTGCGACGCGCCTCGAAATCGAGAAATGAAGAAACAAAAAAAAGCAAAAAACGTACCAGACACCCACACACCGCATAGTTATCAGGTCCATAGTAAGAAAAACAAAACAAACCAAAAAGTAGAGAAAACAAAAAACACGAATTTCTCTTCTTCAATAAAAAAAAAAAAATAATAATAAATGTTTGATAGACGAACTCACAAAATAAATATCTACCAAAGGCCCAGGTTTTTGTATTTTGATTTTTAATTTTTTTTTTTTAAGAGTCGAAGTTTGCTGGGCAACCATCAGCGTTTAAGTATAGGCTAAAGACTGTTAACACAAAAACATAAACCAATTGAAAATATAATATAAACAAGACACAATATAATCAAAGACAAAATATCTGTTTGTTCCCTTTTTTTTTTCTTTCTTTCTTTATTTCTTTTATAGTTTATTATAGTGATACGTTTTCTCCAATCAAAATACCGAGTATTTAATTAAGAATTGATCAAATACTGTGGATACAACAGACTACTCATTATTTTCTCCCCATCCCACTATTTACTAGAATCTCATTAACCTGTTTTATTTGAAGAATACTTGACAAACTGTTGCACAATATATCTTTTTATTTCTCTTTTGATATATTATATATTCATACAAAAGATAACTGCTAGAAAATGGTGTTATCCCCAATCAAGGCTGTTAATAGATCCCCACTCAAAGAAACAGATGCCAACCTCCGAGGAATACCATTAAATGAAAACGGAAAGGATATCCAACTTCTCCAAAGCCAAGAAAAAAACGATAATAATAAATATAGTCATAACAATAAGGTTGATGGTAACCACAACAAATCTTACAATATTCCAAATAGTCAGACTGATAACACGTCACTTGTGAAGAAAAGATTGATAGAAAGATCAGAACAACCACAACAGAAGAAAAAACCAAAAGTGGAAAGAGCTAGGTCTATCGAAGGTGCAGTGCTTGTATCCAAACCAGCAGCTTTGAAAAATGTACAAAATAAAGTGACTCCAAAGGAATTACTAGAGTGGCAAAATAATTGGAAAAAAATTTTAAAACGTGATTCAAGAATATATTTTGATACAACTGAAGACGGTATAGACAATATAAAGACCAAAAAAGCACTTGATAAGAAAAGAGACTTGTTGAAAAAGGGATTTCTATCGCTTGGTGCGGAGATAACCCAATTTTTTGACACTAGTGTCACTATTGTTGTCACTGCCAGGTCTACAGAAAATATACACCTGCTTAATGATAAAGATATATTACCTAGAGCTAAGAAGAATTTTATGAAAGTTTGGGGCTATGAAAAGGCCTTCAGATTCTTGACAAATTTGGATGTGGATTTTAATGCTCTAATAAAAAACAAATCACCAATTTTAGCTACTCCTACACTATCACATCTACTAGAAAATGAGAAGTTATATGGTCCGACTGATAGAGATCCAAGAACTAAAAGAGACGATATTCATTATTTTAAGCATTCCTACGTTTATATGTATGATATTTGGCAAACTTGGGCTCCAATCATTACATTAGAATGGAGACAGCAGGATTTAGCTGATGAGAATAATTTACCATATCCAACTCTGAAAATGGGTACTTTTGGCCGATGCCCATTCATTGGTGATAGATATTGTATAGAGAATTCTGCTAAAAGAATTCTTAAGCGGTATAAAAGAGATCAAATCAATTTACCGTATGCATTGAAACTACGTCAATTATATCAATATCATGCAATTCCAAATAAATCGGACTCTGATACAGTTGCAAAAAGTCTAATATTTTTACCACATACATGTCAGGATTCAACATTAATGTACCAAAAATTAATCAAGGGAAATGAGCGTAATCATAGATCAACCAATACACCAATGGAAGCAGAGGCAAAAACAACAGTCAATGAACCATCAAAATCGAACTTAATAAATAATGATAATTTTAACATAAATGGCGATTTTAGCACTAAAATGGCACAAGCTGTTGAAAAGAATGATAAAGCAGAAGATACGCAAGTATCCCTTATGGAGATACCTAATCCTAATGATCTAGGAAATAATAAATCTACATTACAGATAAATGAAAATGATACGAAGAATGACAATAACACCATCGAGAAGGGGAAGGCTGTAGAAAAAACATGGAAGGAACCAATTCCAATTCCATCTTTGAAAAATATACCATTAATTCCATTAGTCAGACAAGAGACGGAAGATTTACCGGATGACCTTTGCGCTACATCAAAAAGACAATCAAGGATACCTTTCGAGATTAAGGCAAGTGGTGCTCACCAATCTAATGATGTTGCTACCTCCTTTGGTAATGGGCTAGGTCCAACTAAGTCCACTGTTATGAGTAAAAATATCAGAACTTTAAATAAATTGGTTGATAGAAAGTTGGATGGTCCAGTGAAGAGATATTCCAACTCTAATGCAGAATCTCCATATTCTAGGAACTCCAGAAACACCATCAATGGAGTTGCACCATTATTAACTAGAGGTGGGTCAAACTTGAAACATTCTTTTGGGAGGGAATTCATTCCTAAAGAAGATAACAATAATAACAATCAACAACAGAAGAAAGTTTCTGGTCAGACAGGAGATAATGATGACAAACCTGTAATCAAGAAGCAACCAGTAAAAAATTCAGGCTACTGTGAAAATTGCAGAGTCAAGTACGAATCATTGGACGAACATGTTTTATCGGAGAAACATCGAAGTTTTGCTAATAACGATCTAAATTTTGAAGCTATTGACTGTTTAATAGATAAACTAGATTTTCAATTTTAGAGGTAATAAAAAATTTACAGACTCAGTGAGATTTTTATTTTGGCATTTTCTTTTTTTATTTTAGATTGACTTCACTGATAACAAATGTAAAACAGTATGTTTGTAACAACCTCACAACTAGTTGATAGTATTGGTACTTGTATGATAAATAAATAGAGTGCCTGCTTTCATGAGACCGTTTTGAAGTTTCATATATTTATATTCACCTTCTTACACATTCATAATAGTATGTATTGTTAAGCTATCATAGGGCTATATGAATCTATATAATATTACTGCATTATTAATGAAACAAAGTATAAGATTTCTTTTTGTATTTTATAAGACAGGAAAGGTTACAATTCCTTTAAAGCACGCAATCATATAATATATGACATCATTAGGGTTTATGTAAATAAAAATTCGCGGTTCCGTTATATATGGCCTCTATGGTCTACTGAAAGAATTATAATTAAAGTTAGAGAAAATTTAAACAGTATATTTTGTTGGTACGACTCAGATTTACGTACGCTTGAAAAGTTAAAATCACCAGTTAAAAGGGTATTGATCCGTTCATCAAAGCACTTTTGCTATCCTATAGTACAGAAATAATTATTTTATAAACAATCAAAAGCATTGAGTATCATTTTGCACACAGGCACAAGACAATTTGTATATTTTTGAGAAAAAAAAAATATTACAGTCAACCTATACTTATTTTTGCAGAGTTAATCAAGAATTAGTTAATATTATGAAGGAAAAGAAAATAAGTTAGTGTTAAAATTTAAACGTAGAAAAGATGAAAATTAGGGTCAACAACATGTCTGTCTCAATGAAGCAAGTATCTAAGAACAATTACAGTAGGTTTGTATATAGGGGGAAATACAATTTTCCATTGGAAAAGAATTGTTCTTAAAAAAAAAATTCAAATCGAATAAAAAAACATTTACAGCGTAAACTTTACAAAATGATACGTAACCATATTTAGCTTAGCCAACAAAAAACCAAAAAAAAGCTTTATTTAAAAGACAAATGAAGAAAATTCTACCATTCTTACTATTATAATACAAATATAGAACTTTTTCATATTAACTAAGTTTTTCAGTTAACCTTTTTTAATAAAAGAAAGGAGGATAATAGGCTAAATAAAGAATTAAGAAAAAATCGATAAATCCTGTATGAGCTGCATTAATAAAATTTATCGGTCTTTTCTTTTATTAGTATCAATTTTTTTTTCTATTTTTTAAAAAAAATACAAATGTATTAAATTTCAGAATTTTTGAAAATTTCTACGAACACAATAAAAGAGAATGTACATATCACTAAAAACGAAACAAATAATGAAAAAGAGATATGAAAATTTTTTTCTCAAAAGACATTTTCACAAAAAATAGATAAAAAAAAAGCAACAGATAGAAAAACCGGTTTTTTCAGTTAATATTATCTTTAGCGGTATTTCTTTTTTATAGTACAGTACATTCTTTTTTGCTTTTCTCTCATGTTCTAACTATGTTGACGTCAACATTCTTAAAGTGTAGAAATTCGAGTATCTTACTAAATTGACTATGTTGAGTCTTTTAGAGGTTTTTCTGAACTGCTCTTGTTTCTTATCTTACTCCGTCCGATTATTAGAACACTCAATTCTCAAGTAAGTGCATACCATTCTTCCATAGAGATGCAAGCATTAACAACTACCAAGATTGAAACAAGAAAAAAAACTTTGCTTAACATTAAATAATACGGTTATTAATTATTAAAATGCTGAAAAGTGTTTACAACGTTATAAACTTACATGAGACTATACAGTCTACATATCATCAGTAGTCAGTTGTTTCAAAGATGGCTTCTCGTGTACTATTTTTCCTGATGGCAGAAGATACCCACTCGAGGAGACCTTAAAATGCGATTTGTAATGTCTTGTCATATTAGATCTTGCGTTAAATTCTTTGTTACAATTTTTATATAGACAGACAAATGGTTTATCTCCTGTGTGTGTATTCACATGGGTTCTTAGGGATGACGGCCTTGGGAAGAACTTACCACAAAAGTTACAACCATATTTATTCTTTTTCTCATTATTATACAAGGAATGTCTTAAACTTTTCTTCTTAGTCTTAGCCAAAAAATTAATATTATTCTCGCTGAATGATATTTCTAAAGGAGAAGATGCAGACGAGCTGAATGACAGCTGTGAACACTCTGAATCTGAAAATACCTGACCGAAAGTATCGGAATCTATACTTGTATCTTCACTATCAGAAATATTATCACTTATATTAAGATTATCTACTTTATTTTCGAATGATTCAGGAACTTCAATATCTTTTGCAACTATAAAATTACTATAATTGTTATTATTTGTAGCTATTTGCTGTTCATTTTCTTCTGAAAATTTGTAATTTGGATTATCAAATGCATTATATATGTTGGCAAAATACTCAGTCACTGAGTTCTTTGCAAATAATTCAGATCTAGATTGAATATGTCTATCATATGCAAAATTATCAAATGAGTTTGAAAAAACAGTAAATTGACTGTAGCTAATTGTATCTTGAGAATTTGAAGGATTAGCTGAGGTATTTAGACAATCACTTTCTGACAAATTTGAAATAATGGATTTAGAAAATGAAGATGTCATCATGTTTGTTTATTCCAAGCTCTCGTTTGTTGAGCTATTTAAAAAGCATAAATCAATGAAGTCTAAATAAAATATCTTGACTTGTTGGTGTGGGATTTCCTTTTTTTTGTGAAAACTAATATAATTGGAAATATATCAATTGATTAGGTCATCACTAATTTTGAAGGAAAGAGTTTAAAAGAAACATCCCAAACAGATTTTTTTTTTGTTTATGTATATATATATATATATATATAAAGACTTTTAGAAAATTTTTCGATAAAAGTTAGATTTCTTTAATCTCCTCTTTAATTAGTTCAAGAAATGTTTTTAGATATTATCATTAATATTAAGAAAATTAAAGGAAAATTATTTTGGGAAACAATTATTGGTATGTAAAAGAACTGTCATTGAGATAAAGATCTGAAAATTTGACAATTACAAAAGAAAAATACAGAACAATAAAAAACAAGAACAAGGGATAAAGAAAATATGTATTGTTTAAAACAATTTGCTATGTAAAAAATTTTGTACGAAGAATTCTTGGAGGACTTATTAAAAAACAATTCAGCACGTTCTGAAAATGTATTATGTAAAAATATGCAAAGTTAAAAGACAATACAAATAAAGATCACGCAATTGATTGAAAAAAATAATAGATTGCTTTGAGAGGAGCGAAAAAGAAATTAAAAAACTTTTTTAAGGAGCTTATTTGATTGTTTTTTTTTTGTTTTTTTATTTTCATTTTTTAAAAATCTCCTGTTTGCAACCCTAGAGGGTTGATTTAGGGTGTCTAGAAATGTACAACAATAGATTTATGCTAAAGTATGTACACGTGACACTAGTGTGTGTTGTAGGAGATTGTAATCTCCTCTAAAAATTTTGTATTTCATTTTCCTTTTGGGGACATGCTCTTAGAACAGGATTTCATATGATCTTAGTTTTTACAATATATAGACCTACCTTTCTGTGAAAGTAACGGGCGGGAAGGAATTAAATTAGCATTACCCTCAATACAAATATTATAGATATTGTTTGCAACTACAAGTATTGCAACGTTTAGATTTATCAATAACCATGTCCCTTTTCTATAAAATATTCTTGTATCACCTTTCATATTCAAGTGGCATATTTCAGGGGTTAAAAATCTCGTCTTATTACCCAAATGTCCCGTGAGGCTCAATACTGTTTAAGTCATTCACCAATATTCTATGATATTCTACTGAATTATTCCTTATTGTCTAGTAATATTATTTTTAACCAAAAACATGCAAAAAATATACATATCAAAATATACTTTCAAGTCAAGAGGTTGCAGATGGCTTTCAATTTTGCTATAGATCAAGTGTTCTACAAGTTTTCCTGTAAAGAAATGGAAGATGGTTATTTTGTAACTCCTTGTTTATGGGTGAAAATGTTGCATCATCATAACTAATTCAAAAGTATATTCAGTAAAAGATATGCTGTTGCAAATTTCTTGTTAAAACTATATACTGGGTAAAGGTAAGTTTTTTTATTTTTTTTATTTTTATTTTTTAGACAATACTAAAAAGTGAGGAGAAAAAAATACAATTATTCCTGCATAATTCACACTATTGTTTTTTAAGAGCAAGGTAAAGTTATTCATCCCGCTTTTAAATAGATACCTCAAATGGTTTTTTTTTCTCTCGCTTTTGTTGAGGAGAAGGGGTTTTATCAGTGCCAGATAGCAAAGCAAAGGCTATTTTTTTTGAACGAGAGAAAAAATAATACGAATATATCAGATCAAAAATAAACACTGGTATAATCCGGTCTAATAATAATTCATTTTTGTGTTGTTGAGATTTTGTTTTTTTCCTATATCAAAGACCTAGACCATGTCTTAGATCATATTTGACCAAACTAAGTTTCTTTTGAAAAGTTCACACCCTTTGATTTAACAATATTGGTAATACTAGTGTTGTCTATGTCAGGAATCTAGATACGGTCACTTACTTTCCAAGTTCGTGAACTCTGTGAAGGATTTTTATTTTCCACTGTTCTAAAGAGTTGCAAACTCTTTACTCTAATGTATATAGTTAAAGAAAAAGAGCTAAAATAAACTAGAATATGTATATCATAAAAGTTAAATGGTGACGTACAAAAGGAGACAATTACTAACAATTAAGCTTGATGATACTAATAGTAGATAATAACTAAGTAGTTTTTGTAAAGTCTAGACCTTCTTCTACACCCAATTCTTTGTACATAATAAAAAATGAACATAGAATGGTAATCGGGAAAGTTGTCTCTAAATTTTTACTTTGTTTAATGTTAGGATAGGAATTTATTCAAACATTTATTATTATGAGCCTGAGAAGTGGGGAACAATATAGGGTAGAAAATTCCCACCAAACTTTAATACCAAAAGCTCAAATTTCTATGTTTGGTTTACATGATATATTGCATTGCCTTCATTTCAAAGAAAACATATAAACCAACATAGTATTGTGTATTTATGCATGCGGATAGATATATGGGAGATTGCTCGCTTATTTGTTTGTTTATTTGCGTTGGTTCTCGCCGCATTTTTCATTCTTACATGAAAAAAAATCAAAAACAGAAAAACACTATTTAAACAATAGCAATTAAAAAACCGGATATTAGTAAATGTGAGAAATAGACCGTAACTTTTTACGTAGCTCTATCCTCTTATGAAGTTACCGGTGTTCTTCTGTTAAACCAATTGGATCTAAACAGCTGTAAAATGCAATTTGAATGAAAAAACGGAGAAGCTATCTTTCCTTCTCTTATTTTTGGTAGTTTTTTAAAGGAGGAGGTGTCTCCGATATTTAAAGTAATATCTATTGTGTCTCTAACCAATGTCGCGTTTTGACAATAGTATAGTTTTTGAAGGACTTTTGTTCTTTAAAAAAGTTAAATTTTATATTGTTCAATGTAAAAAACGCCTTGAGAAATTTAGAGAAAAAAAAATATAAAAAGCATTTTTCTATCCCACGTGGACTATGTAACAATAGTCTATTATGAAATCAGATAGTGGGTGAAAAATAAAAAAAAATTGCCCCCCGAAAACGGGCGATTAGAAAAGCGTGCATACACAAAAAAAAAAAAAATAAACAGGAAGACTTATAAAAGACGGTGTTTTCCTAAAAACAAAAAGCGGGACATGTTGTTAGGAATTAGGGTTGTAATTTGAAAAAGTAGTTTTTTTTACTCTTTCACATTTGTAAGTAAATCTGATTGTTAGGGCAAATAGGCATTATAATAAAAATAATTTACAATTTCAACAGCTAAGTAATCAAAAAATATATATAGTAATCATCTCACGAATGTCACATTCAATACAATGTTATTCAGTAATCTTGCAACTTAATCAAAATGAGAGTTGAGATATTGTGTAGGTGGAAATTTATTTATTTTGATATGATTTGAATATTATCTGGAGAATAAACATTTACTTTAATGTTCTATATACATAGGTTATCTATTCAACAACAAGTATTGAGTGTTTTTTTTTACTTATAGTATTACCTTTTATAATGCTCTTCTAAATTATTTAAATATATGGAATCATCCAAGAGGCGTTGAATTGTAATTAAGATCCTCCTCCCCCTGTCCCTCTGTGTGTATAATTTGCGATTATTTTCATGAGAATATGCAGTTTTAAATATCCGATCTTGCAAATACAATTCTCAAATTATCACACTATTTTTAAAGTTGGGTGTATACTTTTATATATCTTGTTCGATGCCGTTTTTGGGCATTTCAGTTCATGAAATATCATAAACTTGTTTAAAATAGATGCCACAAGCATATACAGAAATATTTTACAGTTTAATGAATATTTCGTGTATAACATCTCTATTCAGTGCTAATGTGTTTATAACAAAAGAAGGTTTAGATTTAGCATGTCCTATTATTAAGCGTTAAGACATGGATCAAATCTGCTTATTATATTTAACGTACTTTCTTAACATAATTTACATTATTACACTGAATGGTTTTCTTTTCTATTGCTTCCTTCTCTTTTTGAACTTCCTCTTTAAGGAATTTTTTTTTTATGAGCATGCCCGAAATAAAAAGAAACAAAAAGGAAGGCGGATTAACTAATCGGGATCATCAGTAAATTAGTAATTACAAATGGAAACTTTAACTTGGTAATATCATAAGAGAAGCATATTGAAGCAATTATTATTTAAGTGATATTCCAAAGACGTGTGAACTACTTTCTGACATAGAAACTCAAACCAAGCAAAAAATAAAAAAAAAAAAAGAATAGATGCCTGCAGAAGAAGCAAATAAGACTGCAACTCCAAGAAGTAGACAAAAACCAAGATTGGTGGTACTGATTAGGCATGGAGAAAGTGAATCTAATATTAACAAGTCAGTGAATGAATATATTCCAAATCAGGCAATTCCATTGACAGAAAAGGGTTGGAAACAGGCACATAATGCGGGTGTTCAATTACTAAGAGTGCTGAATGTCGATGACGAAAAAATAGTAGATGAGCTGGCTGGTAAGTATGAAATTAAAGATGAAAATATATGTAAAGGGTTACCATTGGAAGGTTATGGACCCTTGAATAAACAGAAAGACTACAATATAGTTTTTTATACCTCTCCGTATAGAAGGGCTAGAGAAACCTTAAAAGGGATTTTGAATGTTTTTGATGAGTACAATCTAAAATATAGCAACGTAAGGAGCTGTCCTGACGGTTCCTATCAACCAACAGGAAAGCAAAAATATGCGGTTTGGCCTATTGGCTCTGAAACAAGTGGTGAATACACAAATAGTGAAACTACTCATAATCTATCGGAAAAATATCCAGCAAAGAATTATATTAAATATAGAGTGAAGGATGAACCTAGGTTGAGAGAACAAGATTTTGGTAATTTTCAAGAAGTAAATAGTATGAAGGACGTCCTTGAAAAGAGAAAAACATACGGTCATTTCTTTTTCAGGTTTCCACAAGGCGAAAGTGCAGCAGATGTCTATGATCGTGTAGCTAGTTTCCAAGAAACATTATTTAGACACTTTGAAGAAAGAGGTTCTAAGAAAATAAGAGACGTTATTGTTCTTGTTACTCATGGTATTTATTCCCGTGTTTTCCTTATGAAATGGTTCCGATGGACCTATGAAGAATTCGAGTCTTTCACAAATGTGCCAAATGGTTGTGTTATAGTTATGGAACTTGATGAAACTACTGATCGTTATATATTAAGAACAAGGCTTCCTAAATGGGATTGAGAAAAGGAAGAAATGGAAAATATGTATTTTTTCTCTCACTTATTCATTTACTACAGATGAGAAGTAATTAGTTATGTATTTATAAGAATTTTGAAATACTTGGAATTTCAAATATTTAGGCTAGTGATTTATACTTGAGTTTATAGGTTTTGTTAAAGTTGGACTTGTATTTAAATGGTACATTAACAACATTTACAGGATGTGGTACACAGTTATTTGTTGTTTTTTTGATTTCTTAATAGACAGCACTTAATCTAATTTTTTTTCTGTTTTCTTTCTCAATATTTTTAGTTTATACATATATATATATTATATATTAATATTGATGTATTTCATTAGAAAAAGAAGCGAGATTAGTTTTATTCCAAAAATTTTGGCCACTGGATATTATATGACATACGATTATGATAGTAGACAATATTCTCCAAATGTTAGTTTATTCAACCTCGACTATTAGAACTATTAAAAGTTAATGTTTTACTTTGATCTGAAAATGAGATCTACATTTCTTTCGGGCTACTGATTTATCCTTTGCATTGAATAAATATTCACCCTATTTAAATAAAAGTTTTGATTGCATGGTTACAATTATTTGTTAATGAGAGTATTCCAATTAAGATATGCGGTTGTGGAGAATGACACTTTTTGAATGCTTTGTTTTATTGGACGCAAGGAGTATTTGGGTTAACAGATTAAACTCATGACCTTTTCTGATAGGAACTTCTAAAAATAGTCAGAGAGGCACTTTTCAGATCTAATTATAGTACATGATATTATTTATTTTTGTCCTTTTTTCATACGATCAATAAATGAAATTGTACTACATATTCTCAAACATTTGAAGTGATTTTCTTTTTATTCCATAAATCTGTAATATCTTTCTATTTTTAGTTCAAAACAGATCTCACCTTACAAAAAGTTTTTACTCTTTTAGGAATATATATACACATACGTAAACGGCATTGTTTTTCCGAAAAAGGCAATCTAATCAGATCACTTAATGTTTCTAATTTCCCCATATTGTAATTGTTTATCCCTGTTGGGTAAAAACTTTTTAACATCTTACTTGAAGATGTACAGATATATGTATAAAATTTGATGCCTTGATTGATTGGGTTTATTAGAGTTTCCATCCCTTGAATATTGTTTTGTGGAACAACAAAGTTTTTAATATAAAAGTAACTGATATTTCTGAGTGGGAAACATTCCGATGTTCTTCCATCTGTCTTCACTAACAGTTTTTATCAACTGGTAAGTCCATCGAAATAATAAAACACAAAATACCATACCAAACAAAAAAGACAAAAAAGTTATATACATTGCCAAATAAAAAATAGGGAAGTCATAATGAAGTTCACTACTGTCTCTGCCTTAGTCTCATTAGCAGCTTTGCTACAAACTGTTTTAGCTGATTCTGAACCATTTGGTGTTCTTTCTTCTCATTCTAGTTCAAACATCCATCTGTTACCATTCTATGATTCTGGTAGCGGTTTATTTTTGGGTGCTGTTAATTCGTCTTCCGATGTTCTTGGTTTTACCATTACTGATGCTGGCAAGTTAAGGTTTTCTAATGGTAAATACGCTGTTGTTGATTCTAACGGTGAAATGTCCGAGGGCGATGAAAGCAATGCCGCTACTGGTTGGGCCATTGAAAGTGGTATTGTGACTTTGAATGGCAATAAATTGTTCTATGGTGTTCCAACCACCGATTCAGCATACCCATCGAACTATAAAGTTTATGTTAAGGATGTACCAAATTCCAATTACTTCTACATGGTTGGTACCACTGCAGACAACAACCAACAATACACATTTATTCCTCCAGACTCTTCCTCTTCTTCTTCTTCTTCTAGCGCAGTAGCTCAAACTACGGAAGCTACCTTTTCTACTACTGAAACAACACTCGCCACTAGTTCTGTTGAACAAAGTTCAACCTCTACTTCATCCTTGATTACTATTGCTGAACAATCCGAAAATGGTGCCGCTAACCTACACTTAGGTGCTGCTACCTTTGGTTTAGCTGGAATTGCAGCCTTATTATTATAAAAAGACTTCAAAATCTTTTTTGTTCTTTTGCTTTACTCATCAAGCTTGAAAGTTAAGTTATTATTAAGAATTTTACTACAACAGCCTATTAGGACTTTTTTTATTTTACAATGATACTATATTTCTAACGAATTTTTCTTAATGGTTGCATTGCATTTTACTGTCATTTAATATAATAACAGCATAATCTTAAATATTACTATACTATAAACTGTGTACAGTGTATAATTTGTATGTAGTAGCATCTGAATGTAAATCTAATTAACGTTGTGTACAATATTTCTGCTATTGTTATTTATTGCGGTGGAAAGGATAGAAGGAAGAGGAGAATCGGATTTTTAAAGCAAAGCTAAGATCCTTAAATTCTGGAGATTAGTCTGAAAGGGGAAAAAATAATGATCAAGCTTCTTGTTTTTCAATTAACCCACACACCACACTATATATAATTTCCTGGTGTAGCTTCCACAAACTCATTTTCCAGAAGTGGGGACATAGATACCGTATGAAGGGATATTAATCACATGTTAAGGAAAACAATTTCGTATCTGCCGGAAATTTCCTGATTGGAAGAGTGTTATTTGTGTATTTTAGTACTCAATCATTTACTAAAAGGAGAATACAGGAAAAAGAAAGAAAGAACAAAAAAGACTTGACTTGATTGATCACGTGAATTTAATGTTGATGAGTTTGCTTCTGTCAACTGGTGAAAAAATTTATTAAAATATTCATATATATAAGCCTGTGTTTTCTAGATTACCTTTTTCATTAGGCTAGTATATATAGCTATGTCTGAGATGACTACTAACACACCATTTTCGCGAGAGGGCTTCTCTTTTTCTTTTTTGTTTTCGTACGTACGCACATTGTTTGCGATTGTTTCGCTTCGTTGTTCTTGAATATTCCTCTTAGTAACCAAGACCCTGTAGCGTAAATAAACGTTTCATCTATACGTCAAATAACTAAAACACACAAAAATGGCTAGAACTTTCTTCGTTGGTGGTAACTTCAAATTAAACGGTTCCAAGGCTTCCATTAAGGAAATTATTGACAGATTAAACACTGCTTCTATCCCAGAAAATGTTGAAGTTGTTATCTGTCCACCAGCTGCTTACTTAGACTTCTCTGTCTCTCAAGTTACTAAGCCACAAGTCACCGTTGGTGCTCAAAACGCTTACTTAAAGGCTTCTGGTGCCTACACTGGTGAAAACTCTGTTGACCAAATCAAGGACTTAGGTGCTAAGTGGGTCATCTTAGGTCACTCCGAAAGAAGAACTTACTTCGGTGAAGACGACAAGATGATTGCTGAAAAGACCAAGTTTGCTTTAGACAACGGTGTTGGTGTCATCTTATGTATCGGTGAAACCTTCGAAGAAAAGAACGCTGGTGTCACCTTAGATGTTGTTGAAAGACAATTAAATGCCGTTATTGCTGAAGTCAAGGACTGGACCAACGTCGTTATTGCTTACGAACCAGTTTGGGCTATTGGTACTGGTTTAGCTGCCACTGCTGATGATGCTCAAGCCATCCACGCTTCTATCAGAAAGTTCTTAGCTGGTAAGTTAGGTGAAAAGGCTGCTTCTGAAATCAGAATCTTATACGGTGGTTCCGCTAACGGCTCTAACGTCGCTTCTTTCAAGGACAAGGCCGATGTCGATGGTTTCTTAGTCGGTGGTGCTTCCTTGAAACCAGAATTTGTTGACATCATCAACTCCAGAAACTAAGAAAAATGAAACGAAATTTGTCTTTTTTCTTTTTTCTCTTTTACTTTTTTTCTTTTCACTTACTTTAAGTAACACTTTTATTCCATTAATGAAATAGTTATGATTCGGATCAGGTCACTTTAGTAGTGTCCTTTTGAGATAAATATGTATCTGCTTTTATAAACATATATAATTATATACATATAAAATGCATTCGATTTTACTTAATGAATATTAATATACAGGACATTATTAATTAATAAGAATGGAAATTCCAAGGGTGAGTCACTTTCTCGGATTTCTTTCTATAAACGATACACATGTAAGTATTGCCCTGGTTATTCGATATTTTTTTCTTTTCTATTATTATCAAACCAGTATACCGAAGTATTTTGATCTTGGATGTTTAGCCTGTAATTCAGGCCATTGAACAACCAATTCATCCACTATCCAGTATAGTAATTTCCCAGTTAAACTAAAGGTATTAATTCTAGCTAAAGATTCAATATAGACAATATTTGAACTTGTTACTAATAAAAGCAGATCCAATAATTTAAACCACACAGTAATAATACAACATGTTCCTGGTCCATTTAAAAGAACCAAATGCGGATTATTTAACATTTGATACTTAATCCTCACTATATGCAGAAAAGAAGTAAATATTGTCATAAAGATAGTATTAAGACTCGAGATCAAATTCGAGTTTACTTCCCTTGCTTTTCTGAATCGATAGTAGTTAATTTTACAGTTGAACGAACCAGATAAATGTTTTATCTTATTCAAGGACTCATTATCGGAATAACCTACATGTAACACAGTGTCTTTACTAAGTAAAATATTATTATATTGTAGGAGTAGCCTTAACATTTCGCCTGTATGTCCACCTGACCCTAAAAATATAAAAACATGCAAATTTTTTATACCTTTATTTTGGATTTCATTTAATATGTTTTCCTTTCTATCTGTCACATTATCTGCAGTGTTTACCTTCTCATAGTCATATTTGAAATCGTGGCAACATGGTAAAATAATTATCAATCTGAATATATAGATAGTGACGATGAGAAGTATTAGTGATACGGTTACAGTACTATCCATAATCAATACTCTATGTGTATAGTTGGGTGGTTGCAGATATATCTTTGGATGTATCCGTCACATATTAAAAGTTCTGCACATGCATACTATAGAAACTTTCTACTATGGGATGCCCAAATAAGTAAATTGGTTTAGAATTGGTAATTTTTGTTTGTTATATGCTTTCTTTTTTTATTTTTTTATTTTTTTATTTTGTTTTTTTTTTTCTTTTTTGTTCGCATATTTTTTCTCTTCTACAAGGACAGAAATGAAGGAATAGAGACAAATGCTTTTTCCATAAGTATTAAAGAGCCATTATATTACACTGACACCTCTACAGGTTCAGTCACATCTAACAAAATTATTTAAATAGAGAGAGGGAGGGGGATGTGTAATTACTTCACCGTGTAATGATATGCTAAACACTGTATTCAGAGTGTACCAAAGGGAGTAAGTTTTAAAGAAACAGAGTAGGCCAACCACTGTTGTTACTAGTTTCTTTTACACTTTAAAAATCACAACGCTCCAACATGTGTGATTTGTATATAGGCAAAAAAAAAAAAAAACGATTTTTATTTCAATATTACACAGATTAAGGAGGTCTCAAGTATTTCCCTTGGCAAACCGTTTCTTGGGTTTAAGTTCATTGACGGTCTCTCTGTTTGACTCTATTTCACTCAGTTAAAACGCAGTCTACTCCTCTAAAAAAAAAAAAAAAAAAAAAAAAAAAAAAAAAACAGATACTTTCCTAAAACAGAAAACGTCTCCGTTTTTGGTCTTGAACAGGTAAGAAGAATAGAATAGAAAAAGAATAGAATAGAATAGAAAAGAATAGAACAAAAGAAAAAGTCCGGGTGGTCTTTCTGTCAAATCAACAATAAACAAAAACGAGACGTCTCGAGAAAACTTTACATGTCTTGTCACTTCAACAATAATAAGGGAAAAAAAAGAAGTTTGTAGTGGCTACTCAGCAAGAACATTGCGGGTCTTGTGTTTTTCTGTGGATTTTCTTTTCTGGCAATTGGTTGGTGTGTGTGTGGTTGGGGGAGCCAGAGAAGGCTCAAAGTGTGTAACTAGAAGAAGAAATAGATGAAACAGGTAATAATGCACTAGTTCTAGTAATTTCTAGAAATGGTCCAGACATAATGTATTACTCTAATTAGTATAAACTAGATGACTATCCCTCAAGGGGTCTTTCTTCAGCAATCTCGGTCTGTCTTAATAGTAATCCCTTTTGATCTATACATTTGGGATTTATATAAATAGAGTTGTAATGTCAGTGAAGATATCTTAGTCTTGTTTCTTGACTCGTTCCACATTTATAACTCTCCTACTATCCATGGAACAAACCAAGCCAAAGAAAATATATCATACATACATATATATATATACATACATTCATAGACAAGCTTTTTTAAAAAAGATAAGAAATAAGTTACAACAAACCCATCAAACAATAAAAATGTCCTTTAACGATCCATTTTTTGATTTTTTTGATGCTATCAACGATGAAGTTGATAATTTTAACAGATTTTTAGGTTCAAGAGGCTACCAACCAAGACGTCCTAGATTGACAGATAGTCCAGCTAGCTCAGAGAACCGAGTTGTTAAAAGAGGACCGAGACAATCTGCTGCTTTGACTTTCCCTAGTAGGAATAGATTCTTCTCTGACTTAGATAATTGGTTTGATGCCGATTTCTCCTTGCTTCCAGCCGCTTTTTACAATGGTAACAAGGGTGCTGTTGGTGTTCCTGTGGATATCCTAGATCATGATGACAATTATGAATTAAAGATAACCGTTCCTGGTGTCAAGTCTAAGAAAGATATCGATTTAGAGTACCATAAGGAAAAGAACCAAATTGTTGTTAAGGGGGAAATTCCTTCTGCTGTCACAGAAGAAAACAAAGACAAAATTAAAGTCCAAGAAAATGTAGCTGGTAAATTCAAACGTGTGATCTCTTTACCCGATTACCCTGGTATCGATGCAGACAACATTAAAGCAGATTATTCCAGTGGTGTCTTGACTTTAAAGATACCAAAATTAAAACCAGAAAAGAAGGAAGGTGATAGTCACGTTCAAAAGATTGAGATATCTTCTGAAGAATCCTGGGGCAACTAATTATTATTATTCTAGTTTATATATATACATATTTTTTTTTGTTTTTGTTTTTTTCTTGCATATACATACGAATTATATGTATCTTCTATACAGTTGATATATATTTTTTTATTCCTTATAATGAGTACATTGAATGGTTAATTTGTTTGTTTGTTTGTTTGTTTTTTGGTTTCCAGGTTAATCACATAAGTGTAAATGGTTATAGGTTGACCCAGTTTATAAAATATAATACTTACATATATTCCATAGAAAACCATCTATCTTCGGATCATATTTGTTCTTTCACAGGAATCAGAGCTATTCCATTGCTAAATAAGGTGCTCATTCCTCGCCCGCATTTTTTTAAATCATCGATTACGAGCCATCCTCGCCTCGGCAGCTCTAGCTCGTTGTTCTCTCATTAATCTTCTTCTTTGTTCTTCCGTTAGAGAATTCAAATTTTGCTCTAATGATATTCCATTAAAAGAATTGCCTAAAACATTGCCTTTACTGGTCTTCGGTTTATTTGTTTCCATTTTTTGTCTGGCCTTTGCTGCTTCAGATTCCCTTTTTATAATTTCCTCCGTTTCTTTTCTTTCTAATTCTTCAAATTGTCTATTCTTTTCTTCCACTTGTTCTCTACTTAATGGTTCATCAATATGTGATTTACTCCAATCAACAAAATCTTCACCTAGATTGTATCTTGCTATTTGGAATGCTTGTTTAATAGATAAACTTTTATTTAAATCTGCTGCAGTCTTCCCAGCATTATTTTGAATTGTGGGATCGGCTTTCATATTGGATAACAATATAATAATCATTTGTTTGATACCCTGTTGTGATGCATAATGCAATAATGTCGGTGTAGATCCATATTTGGATTCCGGTTTTAATCTAAAATTAATATCTAATTTATTCTTTCTTAAAAAGGAACTTAATAAAGGTGCTCTAGACTTCTTGACTAATCGTATCAACTCTTCAGTATATTTTTCTTCTTCAGTTAAAGGTATAATTTTAGTATCTTGAGGAGGTTCGGTTGAGTTATCCTTTATTATATGTTGGGTCTTTTGTTTAGGGGTTATTATTGGTTTTGGTTTCTCTGTAGATTTCAAATATGTCAATTCACACCAAGCTCTCTTCAACTCATGTATGGTTGGTCTCCCTGTAGTGAATGGGAAATTTTTCAATCTAGGATCACTTTTATTAATAAAATGGGTATTATCGCTTTTGCTACCATTGTGACTATTGTTATTGCTTTCGAAAAAAATTGCTTTATCAAAGACACTTCTTGCCCTGATGAAAATATTTTCACACTTATCTAAATAAGGTTTCCAGTCTAATAACAACTTCTGGATATCTTGTTTTAAAGCATTTTCATTGTATCTACGTAAAGTAGACCCTGCTGAATTCGCCTTACCTTTTGCATTATCCATGACTGACTGAGATCCACCTTGTTTTCTTCTTGTTGTGTATCTATGGAATGTTTTATGTTCTAACAGAATAACGGATTGTTCTTGTAACGTTTCTTTTTGTTTCTTTATATTACCCTTTGTATTTCTTCTTTGGTGAGATATAATAGCACCAGCAAAATGACCGCCTCCAACCATAAATAAGGCAGACATTTTAGATGACTTATCAAGGATTTCATTCCAGCTCTTTAAAGCTAATACTGGATTTGATAACTCTTTAATATTGAATAACACTTTATAGATACCAAATACTTCATCTTTTTCTGATGCTAATAGATAGTTGGATTTGAAATAAATCTGTGGTGATTTTGTATTCAGAAAAGAGTTTGTCATAGATTCCGTTTGAGAAATGGATAAGTGTTCTTCTAGGTGTGTTGAAATCTCCTCAACATCACTATCACTCTCTTCTTCACTTCCGCTTTCAGTTTCGTTTCCACTGTCACTGTCACTGTCACTTATACTTTCATTCCCATTTTCTTCTTCAGATGAATTAGAGACATTTTTTTCTACTAATAAATCTGCAAATTTATTCTTCTCTGTCATAGTTCCATCAACTGGTAAAGCCACTGGAGAGAGCCCCTTGATATTTCTTTTTATATTGACGTAATGCAACTCTGACCGGTAATGTTGTCTTTGGTCAATTTGATTGTCAAAGTCCAATTTACAAACATTACAGTATAACCTGTTGGAAACGGTTTTATTTCTTAATTTTAATAGTTCTTCTTCAGTTAATTGTTCTTCATTTGTTTTGTCCAATTTAGTATAGTCAGGTAGTTTTGAAACATCAACAGCTACTTCATTTAGAGATCTGTCAAAACCTAATAGATTTAATGAACTTATTAACTGTTCAGATAATTCATAAACATATAACTCAGCTTTCTTAGGCAATAAATCAGCCATGGGCGATTCAGTTAGATGTGGGTGTAAATGTGATTAATCTCGATCAATTGGTTTAGTTAAAAATTTACTGTTCCACTGTGGTTTATTATTTAGACTGAGTACTGGTTTAACTTGTTCTTTTTTACACTTGCTTTAACTTGAAAAAAAAAAAGAAAAAAAAAAGAAAAAAAAATAAAAATAGAAAAATTAGAACTATTACAATAACTCATATGAAACCAACTATAAAGATTTACATCAAATACGAAGTACAAGAGGTTCCCATTATCTATTTAGTAATTTTAGGTGTAAGAGACTAGATTAGATTAAAAAATCAAATAGAACCAGTGTAGGCCTTTTTTAATAGTGGCCAAATTATATAAACGTAACTATATACATAGAGTAAGTGTATGACAAAAATACAAATGAAGAGATATATAAAATACAGTAACACTCCGGCCTATGAAGGAAATAGAACAAGCGTATGATTAATCGCTCATGCAGATCCTATCCTGTGACACTCTTCCAAGAAAAATCTAATTTTTTCAGGGTCCATATATGGATGGGTTCCATGCCCAAAATTGACAATATATTTAGACTTACCACCACCAAAGGATTCTATCATATATTTAACTTTTTCAGTGATCACTTCATTACTGCCGTAAATCACACCTGGGTCTAGATTTCCTTGTAATGTGACTCTTCCATTGTTGATTTTAACTGCATCCTTTGGATCCCATAACCAATCTAATGAAACAGCATCATAACCAGAGTCACATAATTTGTCCAAGGCATACCAAGAGCCTTTAGAAAAAACGATCATTGGAACTTTATCTTTACCAAGGATCTGTTTGACTTTTTCGTTAATTTGCATCAAGTAAGGCAATGAGAATTCTTCAAAATCCCTCGATGATAATTCACCACCCCAACTTTCAAAGATTTGCAAAGCTTGTGCACCTGCCTGAACTTGCTTAACACAAAAATCTATTGCTACATCAGTAATTTTCTGTAATAGTTTATGTGCCCATTCTGGATGTTCATTGATCAACTGTTTGATGAATCTAAATAAACGAGAACCACCGCCTTCCACCATGTAAGTTAATAAAGTGTAGGGGCCACCAACAAACCCAAATAATGGGACCTCACCATCCAGTTTTAATCTAGTTAAAGTGATGGATTTAAATGCCCAATCCAAGCTTTCCTCGATATTTACTCTATAATTCAATACAGTCTCGTAATCAGAAATTGTTCTTAGTGGATTAGGAAAAGATGGACCCAGACCATCTATCATTTTTACATCCATACCCATGGCTTGAGGAATAACTAATATATCACTGAAGATAATTGCAGCATCAATGAGTCCTTTATAACGTCTAACTGGTTGTATTGTAATTTCAGAGGCCAATTCTGCGTCTCTACAAACTTCGAAGAAATTCTTGTCCTTTTTCACCGTATGATATTCAGGCAAGTATCTTCCAGCTTGTCTCATTATCCAACATGGTGGTCTTTCGACATCTTCCCCATTTAAAGTTCTTAATAAAAGATCATTCTTTAATAACGGGAACTCTTGCGACATTATTTATTTTTGGACCCTAGTAAAATATGTGTTTATTTTATGGTTTTACTCGAGAAAACTTTTTTTTATTTTAGTTATTGCTTTATGAATGCAATCTGAATGAAACTTATGCCGTTTTACTCCATTTTATAAACTCTGCGTAAGGGACTTAAGTTCTCTTGCCTTTCACATTATATTTGTTGCCTGGTTAGTTTCTTTGCTACTTGTTGTTTTATCTTCCCTTTGGTTGTTTTTTTTTTTTGCATTTCAAGATTCCAAAGGAGTGGGTATCGAGGCTTTTGGCGGAATATCTGCACAACCGTTTCGAATTTTGCCAGTAAAATGCAAAATTCCGTGGAGATGTCTGGTACTTGTTTTTTTCACTTAAAAAAAAAAAAAAAAGCAAAAGATCCCGCAAAAGCCCGCTGGCGAAATAAACATGAATCCAAAATATACGATTGGAGGCTTTTGTATTTTTCTAAGGGATGCCTCAATTCTACAAACAAGAATGAGTATCTTTGTATTTCTTTCTTTTTTTTTTTGTAGTTCGGAAATTGAAACTTTTTCGAGATTAAATGCGGAATTTTGGAGTACTTTTACAGCGCACCTATTTTTTTACAACAAGTTTGCTTAAAAAAAAAAAAATAAAATAAAATAAAATAAAAACTTAGAGAATGGCAAAAGAATTGGGGACTGGGGGAAGAGAGGAATAGATATTCTTTTCTTATTGAGTAGTGGTAAGTTAAACAAAATTTTTTATTCTTTTTTTCAAATATGAAAAGGAGGGTATAGAAGCAAACACCAAGGGGAAAAAGTAAGAGAGTACCTAGGTTCAAAACAGAGGAAAGGAAGGTGGAAATCTACAGGTAAAACACTGGTCAAAATGAAAAGAAAGGAAATCCGGACCAACGGAAATGGACTTTGCTATTATTTTTTCTTTCTTTTTTTTCACTACCACTAGATTTTTTAGCCTATTGTTAAATCTATTGTTTTATCCGTCAAAAATCTTAATTCTAAAATTCACCATATTGTTATATATGCTCACCCTTTTTTTCTTTCTTTGTTGAAGTCTGGAAAACAAGCAAAAAAATAGGGATGTTTTCCCACTTTCGGAAGGAGTAGAATTTTGTGAACGTGCAAGAATCCAATCAAAAGTAAAAGAATAGGGCATTTTTACAAAAGATGCTTTTTTCTGTTTTTTTTAATTTTTTTCTGTAGGGTTAAGAAAAGAAGAAATAAAATTAAACATACGATATAATAGTACATTGGGGAAAAAGTGCCCTATAAACTTCTCTCAAGAGTATTTTTTTTTTATACCATCCTGTTTCCAACAAATTCCAATAAATCTTAATGGTCTGCCAGGATTTCCTTCTTAATATAGTTTTCTTTTTTTTTCTTTTAAGTCACTAAATGATATATAGATTATTAAAAAGAAGGTGTTCCCTATTTAGATTTACCTTCCCTTTTTTTAGTTGATTGTTAAATAAAAATAGGGTTCGTGACAAGCAATTTTCTCTAGCACATAGTTACAAGATGCAGATACTGAGGCGTTTAAATTTTTGACAAGAATTTTAAAAAACAACAACCCTGATTTTTGATTAGGTCATGATCTGGTAATCGGAAAAATTCTTGTAATTTTTTATTGCCTTTCCTTCATCTAATATTTTGGAGCCGTTTGTAATTCAAAATTACCCCAGAAAAAAAACAAAAAACAGCGGTCGTTTGCCATCTCCACCTGAACATTTGAGAATAATAAGTAATATATAGAAAATTTTTCTTTGGTGGATCGAAGTGTCTAAAAGGAAAAAAAAAAAGAAAAAGAAAAAGATAACAAATATACGGCTCTACTACGTTTTTCGAAACAAAGAACAAATGCGTGTTTGTTTTTTACTTTTCTTCAACGAGTCCCTTTCCTAGACCGCTAGACTCTTGTTTTTTAAAGAAGTTTACAGTCAGTTTACCGACAAACACAGTTGGCACGTCTTAATGTAAGAAGAGAAAAAAAACAAAAAAATAAAAAAATAAAAAAGCGATGATGACTCTTTGTTACTGAAGCGATATAATGTAAGGTAACAGATACACTATTTAATTTCTCTCAGGTTTTATAACAGTAAGATTTTGTTTGTTTGCTTTTGGATATTCCAATAACACGAAGCAAGGCTGTATTAATAGCTTTTGATTTCCTCTTTTTTGGCCTTGAGTTCCTTTTAATTTTTCTTTTTTTTTTTTATACTTGTGGAGAAGAGTCTTGTATATAACTTAAAAACTTTCTTATTCTTCACTTCTTCTATGTTTTTTCCTTTCTTTTTTCTTGTTTTTTTATCGTCTTTCGAGGAACCCTCGATGAGCTCTTGACGATTATTATAAAAGTAATACCTTCACTGTCTTATTCTTTGATTAACAAAAGAAAAAAGAAGAAAATAAATAAAAAAAAAGAAATTCTTTCATATTCAAAGAACGGTTCTTAATGGTTCTACATTGCACCTAATAGGATAACATAAGCATAAGTATATTTATTTATTTATTTATTTATTTATTTATTTATCCCATTAACATATTAATTTCTACTGCATATATAACTATACATAACGCCTAAAAAAAAAGAAGAGAGTTGAATTAAACTTACGAACATACGCAAATACACGCATTCATATACCTACACATTTGCATATAATTCACTCATAACATATATTGTTTCAAGATGTCGCTCACTGAGAAGGATTTTGAAGCAAAAGAAGATTATGTGGTCACCACCACAGATACAAATTTAAATAATGGAGGGGCATCAAACGATGATTCTATAGAAAATCTCTCAGGTAAATCACACACACATACAGGTGATTTTGAAGAAACCTCTGGGCAATCTCTACGTAATAGAACTTTATTTTATAGATTTGTAGATTCTTTCAAAAGAGCAGAAGAAAATCATACAATAAATGAACATTTAGAAGATGGTGCTAAATCCATTATATCAGACACTAAGTTGAAGAAAAAAATGAAGTCTCGTCATGTTGTTATGATGACTTTAGGTACAGGTATTGGTACTGGTTTGCTTGTGGCTAATGCAGCAGGTTTAAGTAAAGGTGGACCTGCAGCCTTGGTTATTGCATACGGTTTAGTCTCCTTTGTTACCTATTTCATGATTCAAGCAGCAGGTGAAATGGCTGTCACATATCCAACCTTGCCAGGTAACTATAATGCCTACATGTCCATTTTTATTTCAAAACCATATGGTTTTTCCACTGTTTGGTTATCTTCTATTCAATGGTTAACTATTTTACCTTTAGAATTGATCACTACTAGTTTGATTATAAAGTATTGGAATGAATCGATAAATGGGGATGTTTTTGTGGCTATCTTTTATGTATTTTTATTATTTATTCATTTCTTTGGTGTCAAGGCATATGGTGAAGCTGAATTTATCTTTAATACATGCAAAATTCTTATGATTGCAGGTTTTATCATTTTCTCAATTGTCGTCAATTGTGGTGGAGCTGGGAATAGTGGCTACATCGGTGCTAAATATTGGCATACACCGGGGGCATTTGCTTCAGATACAAACATTGGTAGATTTAAAGGTATTTGTTACATCCTGGTAACAGGTTATTTCTCATATGGTGGTACTGAGTTGTTTGTTCTTTCAGTTAATGAACAAGAAGATCCACGTAAATCTACCCCAATTGCAGCTAAACAATCCATTTACCGTATTTTGGTTATTTATTTATTAACTATGATTTTAATTGGCTTCAATGTCCCATATAACAATGATCAGTTAATGGGTGCAGGCGGTTCTGCTACGCATGCATCTCCATATGTTTTGGCAGCATCAATACACGGTGTTAAAGTCGTGCCTCATATAATTAATGCCGTTATTCTTATTTCTGTGGTTTCTGTGGGTAATTCCGCATTATATGCATCTCCAAGATTAATGTGTTCATTATCCCAACAAGGTTATGCTCCAAAGATTTTATCATATATTGATAGAGAGGGAAGACCATTAACTGCCTTATTGGCTTGTGCTATATTTGGTGTTATTGGGTTTGCAGCTGCATCATCTCAAGAAGAACAAGTATTTACATGGTTGGCTGCCATTGCAGGTTTAAGTGAATTGTTTACATGGTCTGGTATCTTTTTATCCCATATTAGATTTAGACAAGCCATGAAAATACAAGGTAAAGATTTGAGGGAATTGGGTTATCTATCTACAACAGGTGTTTGGGGGTCAGTGTATGGGGTCTTCTTTAATATCTTGGTCTTTATTTCTCAATTTTGGGTGGCTTTATATCCTATTGGTGAGCGCAAAGCAAATGCCGAATCATTTTTTGAAAGTTATTTGGCATTCCCTATATTTTTTGTATTTTATTTCGGTTATATGCTCTATAACAAAGATTTTACCTTCTTAACTAACTTAGAAGAGATTGACCTAGATCATCATAGACGCATCTATGACCCAGAATTTATTAAACAAGAGGAGGAAGAAAATAGAATTAAAATGAGAAATGCATCTATTTGGGTTAAATTGTATTACTGGTGGTGTTAAGACAAAATATTATATTGTTTTTTCTCTTTTCTTATGTTTTTCCTCTTACATCAAGTTTGTAACTTTAAGCCTCTGTTTTTAAATTTTTTTTATTTAACATAATGATCAACATATTTTTGTTTTTGTAATTAAATATATTCAGTTTTTTCTTCCTTCCTTATCCGTTTACGTTATCAGTTTAATTTGTAATGTGGAATTCTATGATATCAGTATAAGATGCACACCCATATATGAATTTGTGTGTATATTTATGCAGTTGTTTCAATAGGCAATATTTTGTAACTTTATTTCCTTATCTTGATCATGTGTGCTATACATACTTAAGAAATGTAGCAACGGTGAATGTGTTCTTTATTTTTTAAAAAAATAAAAAAGAACAAAAAAAAATGAAAAAAGAGGAATATTATCTATGTACTAGTTATATATCCTTTTAAATAATACATGTGTATGTGAATCAATTAAATTCATGTAATTCTTGGTCTATTCCCTGTATATTGTGTCTCCCCAGTTATTATGAAATATCTTTTGTATATTTTTTCTTTTTCTTTTTTTTTTTTTTGCATCTCTCGAAGCCAGAACATCTGTGATACAAATGATAAAAATCAAAAGAAAGAAAAAAATAGAAAAAAAAAGTATATTAAAATTTTAAGTCATCGGATGATTTCTGCATAACATTGGCAAGAATGGAATAATACGAAGCCTGTACAATAATATTAACAGTCACTAGACCGTCAAGTATAAGAAGCATCAAGTTCAAACATATCTTTTGTATACTCTTTTTGTTTCATAATATTATTTTCTTTTTTTTCCAGACCAGAAAGTCTCAGAGTTTCGTAAAAGGTTTGGATCAAGTAAATTAAGGAAGGAAGAAATAAACGACATCAAATATGTTATCATTTTGTCCAGCATGTAATAATATGTTATTGGTTAAGTTAGCAGACAATGGTATATATACCTTATCCTGTCCCTCATGTCCATATGAATTTCCTATAGAAGGTATAGAGATATACGATAGAAAGAAGCTGGAAAGAAAGGAAGTCGATGATGTTCTTGGTGGTGGATGGGATAACGTTGATCAAACTAAAGTTCAGTGCCCTAATTATGATAAATGTGGTGGTGAAAGTGCATATTTCTTCCAACTGCAGATTAGATCAGCGGATGAACCTATGACTACATTCTATAAGTGCGTTAATTGTGGTCATAGATGGAAAGAAAATTGATATGTCGTTTATTATATATATCATTTTCCTTCGTTTTATGGATATCATATATATATATATTGGAAAAATATTTTGTTTTGTGTTAATATAATACTAAATAAAGCAAAAGAAACAAGTAAGGAGATTTTTTAATGAATTTTTGATTGAGCCCCTTTTGTTTTATGTATTTTTGATGCAAATGTATATATATATATATACCATAATCTAAGAAAATATATATACCCTGTAATATAGATAGAGTAAATTTGGAGAAAACTAAATTTTATGTCAATATTTCTTAGTAGTAGGGCAAGAATGAACACCTACGTTGCTATTAACAACACACAATCTTAACTTAATATTATTAAAGGTGTATATATGATGATATATATATATATATATGGTATCTACTTTTAAAGATGCTGTTCGCGTAATTCAAATATAAAAAAAAATTATATATAATAAAATGCCATAGAAAAAAAAGAGTCAAGGTATATTATTCAATGTTGCCGAACGTTTTTATCCCTTAGCTATTAAACTTTAGGTGATGAGCTTAGTTTGTAATATTTATGCTCAAAGAAGAGATTTGTTTTATTGAATTTGGAAAATATGAAAAAATGAAAGAAAAAAAAAGGGTGGGAGGGGGCGTCAAGGTTACAATTTCCTTATTGAGTTGGTTGTTGTTCCAGTAGATATCATTTATTGGGTACTTCTAAATTATATGTGTTAATTTGTTTATTGATCCCTGTTATTTAATATATTCAACGTTATTACCATTGTAAGTATCCATATACTAGAGTAGACCGGGATCATTTGGATTTGAATAGATTCTTATTGGGTTTATATATATATATATATATGTTTCCAGAATGTTTTCTTGCATCAATTTCCTGGAAGAAAAAAATATATTCTTGTTGTGAAATTAATTTCAACAATCTAAGATATACCAGATTATTATTATTATTATTATTATTCATAAGAAGAAGCACCTAGAATGTTACTGTAGTTAGCAGTCATGATCAAATGATAAAGTTATGGGTATGTATTTTATTATTATAATTCTTCGACCTTTTATATAATGTACATAATATAAATATATATACAAATAAAATATAGTTACTTAAAATATTCAGAGATAAATCATAATTATTAATTCTTTTCCTTCTGATATTTGGCTTTTATATATTTTTATCTCTAGAGCTAATCATGCACTTTCATGTGGTTGTGTACAAGCAATTATTTTATCGGATTTAATATCAATAATGCCTGTTGATTTATATCCGATTATTGGTTTACATGAGTGTGTATACTTGTCCGATATTTCCAGCAATTATTATCAAAAAAAAAAAATAATTGGAATGAGAGTTGTGTTAGTTGGAAGACAGATTAATGATGAGTTAAACAAAAGTTAATTGCGTCACATGTCAGTGTTGAAAGAAGTTTTACAAAATACAAACAAAAAAAGGGGAAAGGAAAAAGGAAAAAGGAACATTTTTATTTCACCGTGGAAAAACCCGTTGGAGAAGATTGAATGCACTAAAAAATAAACAAAATATATAAACACGGCCACACTCTTGCAAAAGCTTCTGGACGCAAGCATTTACATAATGACAACATCACCGGATCGAATAATAATAATAATAATAATAAAAATCACATAATGGGTAGTGACAAAATTATTATTCTTTCTATATTTGGAATCGCTAACTATTGTTCCTGTGCCAAGAACAATGGAAGAAAACTGAGAAGAAAACTGAGAAGCAAACGACCCTTAATTTGTTTTTTGTTTGAATTCTTCTAATTTATGCCTTTTGTTGCAGTTCGATAATAACAGAACATAATAGTGTATTGTGTTGTAACATAAGACAAAACTTTGGTCCCCTTTTTTTCAGTTCTTTTTAAAGGATACTTTACTATTAACCATATTACTATTAAAATATTTTTTTTATTTTTTGAAAACAAAAAAACTTCATAAGCAGAACCCTTAAATTCACACACGTTACACAAACACATCAGAATATATATATATATATATATAGATGAAGTACATATTTTAAAAGTTAACCTTATAATATTACCCTTTCATTTCATTTCATAAATACATAAATAAAGAAAGAAGAAAAATAAAAAACAACAACAGGTATCAATAAAATGGTTACATTCTGGGATTCATTCCAAGTTTATAATAGACGTAAACATGACGATCCGACTCTATATGGAGGGACCAATACCAATATAGGATCAAATAATACACAATATCTGTATGCAAGAGAAGTTTACGATACAGTAGTGAAGGCAACGCCCTCTACAGTTGATGGATCTTTTGGGACACAAGTACCAAAAAGAAAATCGTCTGTATCCAGTGATTCAACGACAGCAACAGTATCATCCTCTACGAATATGATAGACCATAACAATAACAATAACAATAACAATAATAATAACCCAGATACTATGACTGAAAGATCTGGAGATATTACAGATAAAAGATTTGCAATGCGAAACCCTTTAGAAGGGTTAGATGAAGTAACAAAAAAACAAATATCGGATATGTCACAAATGGAGTTTCAAAATGTTTATAACACTTTAAGGAAAGGTGAACCGAATAATAAAGTTAATTTTTAAAATCCAAGAAAAAAAAAATTAAAAATCATTTAAATAAATACAGCCATACAAAACAACAAAGACCATACACATCGCACAAACTCAAAAGTGAAGAAGTACATATATAACAAGCACACGTACCTTTGCATATAGTTACTGTATTTTTAATTACATATATATATATCATTATATCACATTATTACACTAAGATTACGTTTCCCTCTCTTTCTTTTTTTTTTTTTTTCTGACACAATTCATGCTTCTATTTTCCCATCTACATATATATATATATCTGTATATCTTTTTCCTTCCAGTCCTTCCCCCACAAGAAAAAATAACTGTAATGATTCATAATATTAGTAATAATGAAAAGATCAACAAGCAAAGACACACGGACTCTTTAAAGAATGATTTGATCATGACAAAGTAAAAAAAAAAAAAGAGCAAAAACGTATAAAACACAATAAGAAGCAAATGTTGACACACATCGTCACGTGAATATACAGATTCTTCTCTACTTGGTTGAAAGATAATTTTGGTTAATCCATCCATCCATCCATATCTTCAAAGCAAAAAAACGGTTCCGCCTTTTCACAAAAACAAAGAAAAAGAATTTTTTTTTAATTTTTTTCCTCCACTACTCCGTTACCGGAAAGAATAGATACAATTATTCCTACCTAATCCCGGGAAAAAAAAGAAAAATTAGAAGGAAAAAGGGGACAAAACAAAAACAGAGCGGTAATTGAATAGCGACACTTTTGTTTCGACTTTTTCAACTTCTTTTTTCTTTTCTCCTCTCCTCTTCTCTTCATGTTTAATTTTTCTTGTTTTTGAGTCACAGAGACTTGAGAAGGATTGTGTG
>JAJLYH010000073.1:0-16228 GCA_030571675.1 Arxiozyma telluris | reverse complement strand
GAAAAAGAAAAGAAAGAAAAGAAAGGGAAAGGAAAGGAAAAACACGAAATGATGATTCATTCATTCATTCACTTTACTCAGTTCCGTTGCATCTCCTTGACTATTATATATCCACTGATATATACCGTTGTATCTATAATTAAACTGACTATATATATATATATATACATATACATATACATATACATATATATAATGTAGTATTGACTCACTTGCATCTTGTCTTATTTTTCTTTTTTTATTTTTTATTTTTTTCTACGTGCTACTGCAAACCCCGTTCTTTCTACTCGATATTATAAAGTCTGTCTAGATCGTTAGATTTTTTTTTTTTTATTTAATCACTTTTTTAAACCTTTCTTTTTTTTTTTTTTTCTTTTTTCATTTTTATTGTCAACTTACTTGTTTTGCTCTAATATATCTAGCCTTATCTGTTTGCGTCTAACCATCCATCTCTATACATATATATAATTATCTCTGTGAGTGAGGGAAAAAACTTATTTCAAACCCATTGCATGCTATATTAGTCTATCACTTCTATTTACTAATCGATCTTCATAGAAACTATATAAACATACATTTCTGCTTCTTTTTGTTTTTTTTTTTCTATCCACGTCATAATATAATCATATTTGACCTTCAATTACTACTATTATTATCATATAGTATAGAATATTTTATTTTTAATAACAAAATTGTTAGATAAATAAACATACGTATTAAACAGATATTTAGAATCACAGTGAAATAAAAAAGAAATCAACCGAAAACCCACATATCAAAATGTTAAGACAATCTGTTTCCAAAAGCGTACTAAGTAGACGTTATTTACAATCTATCACATCTAAAAATTTGAATAACAATGTTATAGCGTTCAGTTCCAGTACTTTATTGCGTAACTATTCTTCTAAGACAAAAGTTTTAAATAGTCAGTTTTCTGCTAGGCCTGAACCTGCTCCAAGTTTTAATGTCGATCCAGCTACTGCTACTACTACCACCACTACTTATTCCTCTAATACAAAAGATCTTACTAAGAGTAAAATTGCTGAAAAATTACGTCAAAATCAACATTTAGACAACTCTTTTGTTGGTTTGACTGGTGGTCAAATCTTCAATGAAATGATGGCAAGACATAACGTTGATACCATCTTTGGTTACCCTGGTGGGGCCATTTTACCCGTCTATGATGCTATCTTTAATAGTGAAAATTTTAAATTTGTCTTACCAAAACATGAACAAGGTGCTGGTCATATGGCCGAAGGTTATGCTCGTGCATCTGGGAAACCTGGTGTCGTTTTAGTCACCTCTGGCCCTGGTGCCACTAATGTCGTCACTCCAATGGCCGATGCCCTTGCTGATGGTATCCCAATGGTCGTCTTTACCGGTCAGGTACCAACCTCTGCTATTGGCACTGATGCCTTCCAAGAAGCCGATGTTGTAGGTATCTCTAGATCTTGTACCAAATGGAATGTCATGGTTAAAAATGTCGCCGAGTTACCAACCAGAATTAACGAAGCCTTCGAAATCGCCATGTCGGGTAGACCTGGTCCTGTCTTAGTCGATTTGCCAAAGGATGTCACTGCCGCCATCCTAAGGGAAGCCATCCCAACCGCCAGTACTTTACCACCATTAAATACAAACAAGATCAATGTCCATGACGAATTTTTGGAAGACGCGCTAAATAAATCCGCTGATTTGATCAACATGGCCAAGAAACCTGTCCTTTATGTCGGTGGTGGTATCTTAAACAACCCAGATGGTCCAAAATTATTAAAGGAGTTAAGTGACAGAGCACAAATCCCTGTCACTACCTCATTACAAGGTCTTGGTGCATTTGATCAAGAAGATCCAAAGTCGTTAGATATGTTAGGTATGCATGGTTCTGCTGTTGCAAACATCGCCGTTCAAAATGCAGATTTAATCATTGCTATCGGTGCAAGATTTGATGACCGTGTCACTTGTAATATCTCTAAGTTTGCTCCTGAAGCAAGAAGAGCAGCTCTAGAGAATAGAGGTGGTATTATTCACTTCGAAATCTCCCCAAAGAATATTAATAAAGTTGTTGAAGCTCAAGTTGCTGTGGAGGGTGATGCTGGTAGCAACTTAGAAGCATTATTGCCAAGAATTTTCCCTGTCAAGAATAGGCCTGAATGGTTTAAACAAATCAAAGAATGGAAGGACAAGTATCCATATGATTACATGAAAGAGACTCCAGGTTCAAAAATTAAACCACAAACCGTTATCGCCAAATTATCCAAAGTTGCTAACGCTACAGGTAAAGAAGTCATCGTCACTACTGGTGTTGGCCAACATCAAATGTGGGCCGCTCAACATTGGACATGGAGAAAACCAAGAACTTTTATTACTTCTGGTGGGTTAGGTACCATGGGTTACGGTGTCCCATCAGCTATTGGTGCTCAAGTCGCTAAACCAGATGCTTTAGTCATCGATATCGATGGTGATGCCTCTTTCAACATGACTCTAACCGAATTAAGTTCTGCGGTCCAAGCTGGTACTCCAATCAAAGTCTTATTATTAAATAACGAAGAACAAGGTATGGTTACTCAATGGCAATCACTATTCTACGAACATCGTTACTCTCACACTCATCAATTAAACCCAGATTTCCAAAAATTAGCAGAAGCTATGGGGTTCAAGGGTATAAAGGTCACTCAACAAGAGCAATTAGACAAAGCCTTAGAAGAATTCGTTAACACTGAAGGCCCAGTCTTATTAGAAGTCGAAGTAGAAAAGAAGGTCCCTGTATTACCAATGGTTCCAGCAGGTAAAGGGTTAGATGAATTCATTAATTTTGACCCAGAGATGGAAAGAGAACAAAACGAACTACGTCATAAACGTACCAATGGCAAGCACTGATTGTAGTAGAGAAATTGACGTATTTATTTATTTCTTTTGTAATTTGATATCAGCCAGTTTGGTTTTTTTATCTACCTGTATGTATACTATGAATTACCATAAACAACCCACCTTACCGTCCCTCCACCGCACATATATATATATGTACTATTTATAATGAAATTAAATATCTATTTTTCTGATTTATAATCAATAAATCAATGACTGTTACTCTAACTATTTAAGGTTGTTGAATGTTATTAACAAAAAAATTGAGAGAATGAAATATAATTTGTAGTCGAGAATACATATTTTATGATATAGATACAGGTAAATATAAATCAACAGAACAAAATAAAAAATAAAATCTACAAAATACTGACTGTTAATGACTAAACACTTTCCCCCTTAACAACCGAACAACTGCAATCATCATTGCTCAAAGAATCTTTTAAAAAAATAATAACCGGCTAAAACAGTCAATGTACTCATTAAATGGCGAAACCCTTTAGCGACATCAATTTTTCTTCTACCATTTCTGTCAAATAAAGGTTTTTGTTCACTGGCCATTTGAATCAATTTAGATTTTTTATTAGAATATGGGAAATATCTCATAGATAAAGCAAAATCCATCCAGAATGGTTGTTTAAAGATAGTTCTTTCGTGAGTGAAGGCATCAAATCCGTATTGGCCACCATAATTACCATAACCTGAGTAACCAATCCCACCAAATGGTGCTTCCTGAATCCCTACGTGAAGTACAGTATCATTAATTACGCAATCACCAGATCTAATACGAGTTAAGATATGGTCTATATCGGCTTGTGAGTTGGAAAAAATATACTGAACTAATGGCGTATCGTGATTTTGGATGACTTTATCGATAACTTCATCTAAATCATTATATTTTACAATTGGAATCACTGGGGCGAAATTCTCTTCTTTCATTATTGAATCATCCCAATCTACACCATAAATTAATGTTGGTGGTAGAAATAAATTATTTATATTATCCGTTTCACTTTTCTTTTGTTCGTTTATATACGATTCCGGAACATATGATTCACCCTTTGTATCACTTAACTTTTGAGAGATTCTCTCATATGCAACTTTTGAGATCATGTGTGTGAATTCCGTATCTTTGTTTAATTCAGGAAACAGTTCATTTAATATTTGTTTAGATTCTTTAACAAATGCATCATAATGCTTTTCGTGAACCAAGACATAGTCTGGTCTTACACATAACTGACCAGAGTTACTGAACCCACCAAAGAATAGTCTTCTTATAGCTACTTTCAAGTTTGACATTTGGAAATTTTCGGTTATAAATACAGGCGATTTACCGCCTAATTCCAAGACACATGGAATCAAATTCTTACCTGCAGCAGTAGCTACTATGGACCCAACTTTAGGAGATCCTGTATAAAAGATCATATCTATATTTCTATCTTCTAATAACTTAGTAGTCTCCGGAATGGACCCCTGAACAAAACCGACTAATCCATCTGGAAGATTTGCATCTCTAATAATGATTTCCATCAATTGGGCGACATGTGGAGTCATTTCACTAGGTTTAATAATAACCGAGTTCCCTCCTGCAATAGCATTAGCTACTGGTGTCAAAGCTAACAGTAATGGGAAGTTGAATGGAGAAATGATCAAAGCCAATCCTCGGGCAATCTTTTCTATCTGAATACTACCAAACATATATGGTGCAGACCTGTCTTTTACTTTAGAAGGTTTAATCCATTTAGGCAATTGCTTGATAATAAGTAAGACATCGTTTAAGAGTGGGATCAGTTCCAAAGCTATGGTTTCTTGTGGGGCTCGATGAAAATCCTTTACCATAGCATCGATGATATCATCTTGATGGTCTTTTATAGAGTAGTACAGTTTCTGTAATTGTCTAATTCTAAATTTCAAATCGATTTTCCTTGCATTTCTTTCGCGTGATAAACTTAATTGCCTATCTCTATAGAATTGCTTCCCTTTAGCAACGATAGAGGGTATATCTTCAACTGGAGTAAATGTTAACAGTGTAGACATAACAATATTGTTAATTCGAATGTTACTATGGAAATTTCTTTTCGATTCTTTCTCGAGGATTAATATTTCGGTTAATAATTATATAAGTAAAAGAGTCAGTTTGACTTGAATAATCTGTTCATTTAAGGAAGACCGTAATCATGTATATATATATATATATACAGATTAGTATTTTTATATATCTACTAATACATATAGAGATAAAGACTAATTGTCCTTTGATAATTCATAGTTTTTGTTTGAATTTTTCATCGTAACCTCCCTCTCCTGAAAAAACCAGTATTGCGTTGAAAAGAAGCTTAATCTAACTACCCAGAACCAATGTTCTTTAAAAACAATCAAAAAGTCTAATAACTCTTTATTTATCAATATGATGAATTGGAATGTACTAATGGAGCAATAAGTTAAATATACACTAAAATTATACAAAACTAGGTAAAGTAACATACATAGCGGAATATTTGTCTATACCGTTGTGAGTTGAAAAAAACAAACAAAATAACATTCAAAAGATTCAATTATCTGGATTCTTATCTACATCAGCTTTTAGTAACTGATCTAAAATTTTTATTTGTTCTTTCAATTTATCATCATCTTGATGTATAGCTCTTTTATTCACATTATTGATAGGTAGCAGTCTTTTCCCAACATTTTCATTCAAATATTTAATCTCTTGTCTTAATTCTTTTGATATGTATCCTAAGTCATTATACAATTGTGTGACATGTCTAGTAAATTGAGGTCTTAATTGCTGATTTCCTTTCTTGATCTTACTATACGTGGAAACCATTTGTGATGCTTCTTGTAAGATAGAACAAAGTTTCAAATCTACAATTTCTAAAGCTTGTAGTCTTTCTTGTACATATGGAGGTTGCATTGGGCGACACAGATTTTACATCCATCAAGTCTTCACACATACATACCCATGCCTAACATACATATATAAACATACACGTATGAGTGTGTACATCTCTTTCTTCAGGGTTGACTAAAGGCTACCTTCTTCTTCAACAATATTTTCTTTTGACCCTCTCTTTGTTTTTTTTTTTTTCACCTAATGAGATATTTTCAATCTTCACACATTAAACACAGGCAAAGTCCATCAAAACATGAAGACAAAGCAATGTATATTGAACAGCACACACACACACACACATATATATATATAGTTAAAATTATGAGTAAATGATCCAATCAATATTTTTTTAATTGAAAAATTTGAATATAAAAAATTAGTACTTCGTATATACCTCTTTTATTGGAATATATCGTAAGTAAAGAAAGATAAAAATGTTTTACTTTCATTTCTACTGTTCTTTCATCTTCCTGACTTTACGATACCATTATATCCTTCAAACATTGATGTTTTTGTCCGCAAAAAATAAACACAATCTGAATATGATCAACTATTAAACTTTTTTCTTTTTACCCCTATGTAACAATTCGATAACATTAAGTTTCCGTTTTCTTTTAGATGAACTATTAAATTTGTCTTCTTCTTCTTTTACCACAGTAGAACCTGTTATGTCTTTTGATTTTACCGAGTCTTTCATATCTTCTTCCCTTTTTAATGAAATGGATTCATCACTTTCTAGTTTGCTTGATTGAGGAACACCTTTGTCATCTTTCTTTTGATTTACAAAATATGGATATATTTTATCTTCCTTCTTAATTGAGTTACTTGATAAATGTACTGGCTCCACTAAATATGACCCATTGTTAGATACTTTCCCAACATCTTTACTAACCTCATAACATATATAATTATCTTCATCAAAGGATGGTTTCAATACTTTAGATAATTCTTCTTGATTCATGTGCATCTTTTCTGAATTCCCTAACCATATGTCCCATGCTTTTGTTTTTGGCTCCAAAACACATGGCATCCTTAAATGAAGCCATTCTAAATTCTTTGGCGCTTGTCCAGTAATAATACTAAATGTATATAGATCTAGGTTTTTATTATAATCATATATCGCAGCAAGGTACATAACTTTCTTACTGTCTCTTCTAGTCACATAATATGGTGTCTTACCATTTCTTTTATTAGTCTTTAAATTTGAGGTTCTCCATTCATAGTAACCGCTGATAGGTACAACACATCTTTTTGCTGATAATGCTTGTCCATACAACTTGTTGGTCTTCAAGGACTCTAATCTGGCATTAATTGTTGCATACCCTTTAAACTGATTTTCATCTTTTGCCCAATATGGGATAAATCCCCATCTCATCATACTTATATGACGCCTACCCTCATTCTCTACATTGTCTGATGATTGATTTGCTTCTTTAAGGCTGTCTCCCTTATCTAAATGTGAATTAGAAGAGAAATAAACTGGGGCATAGTTTGTTGGAGCCACATTATACGATTTTTTATAATTATCTTTGGGTGGGCTTACTGCATGATTTAACTGATTTGACATATATCTTGCCAATTCATCTCCATCATATACTAATGCGTACCTTCCACACATATCAGTTCGAAAAGAAAGAAAACTAATAAGAAATATTACAACAGTGAAACAATAAAGCAATTGAAAAAGAGTATCAAGGATAATCTTATTTGAATATATCCTATCCTATCCTAATCCTTGGTCCCCATTCTTCAGTACAATCACTTTAGAAGTTCAATACCGAGAATGTAATAGATGTCCTGAATCTTCTGCGTACTTTTATTTTTGTATTTCAAGAATTTCAAAGGATTCTTACAAAAAGACAGAAAGTAGGTTATATTTGTATGTTTCCTAGAATTTCCATTTCAGGTTATTATTTAGTTAGGGTTCTTGCATTTTTATAACTAATTTTTTTTTTGCTTTTCTTCCAATGTTTAGTTACCTTTTTGGCATCTGGTGGGATTTAGTAATTATTGAATTTAAATAATAATATTTGAATAGGCCAAAACCTTCCAACTGATAGAAATGGAAATAATAAAAAAGGCAGGAAAGATATCTTACCTGCCAATTGTAACACCATATCTCAATTCGAAAAGACAAACTAAACTGTGAGAGCAAAAGTGATATTTTTACAACCAAAAAAAAAAATAATAATAATGATTGTAGTTCACAGAAAACTATTATTACAAGGTAAACAACTCGTTACTAATAAGAACCTTATTCCCTTTATAAACACCAAAATAAAACATTTCCGCACCCATTCACAACAATGGAATTCTTTTCAACAGATACCAAGGCCTCCAAACCAGCCAATTCAACATTTTTCTAATCCATCTAGAAATGATCCCTCTAGATGGTATTTGATTATAGGGATGGCTGCGTTACTCACTATTGGTTCTGGTTTCTATTTTGACACAGTTAATGAAAATGGGACAGGTATTTTAAAGGATTTTAAATATGACCCGAGAGTATCCAAATATTTAAAAGAAGCAGTTTGGTTGGAGAGTAATAAAGGACATTACAATTATTCAGAAGCATTGAAATACTATACTATGGCTTTAAATGAAATGCCAAACCATGTAAGTAAATTATCCGATGCCTATACCAGAATTGAATTAAAGATTGCAGAAATGTTAGAACGTTTAAACATGTTTGATAGGAGTAAAGATATATATAATGAGATGTTGAATCGTTTTTACCTTGCATTAACTGATAGAAGTGATATGACTGCTAAAATGAGTGTCAATGAAAGAGCAGAATTAATTCGTAAAGATTTACGGATCTTAATAAAATCACTAGAATTGAACCAGGATATTCAATTTGGTAAAAGAAACCTTTTAGCTCATCTATTATTAGTTCAGGAAGAGATCTTGTTAAAATCTCCAGAATTGAAAGAATTTTTTGACAGAAAAAGAGAAAGAACAAACAAATTATTAAAGGGTCAGTCTTTAACTGTAGATGATTTTCAAATATTTGTCAATGAGGAAAATATTAAATTAGACAAAGATGATAATGGACTTATGATTTTAGATATAAATAAGAATTCTAGTGCTTGGGAACCCTTCAAAGAAGAATTGTTTGTTGCAAGGGATTTGTATACAGCATATTGTCTTTCAAGTAAAGACATTGCCTCTGCGTTAACCTGTAAAATGACAACTGTAGAATGGATGGTAATGGCCGACATGCCACCTGGCCAGATCCTATTGGCACAAGCCAATCTGGGGTCATTGTTCTACTTACAAGTGGAAAAATTAGATGCCGATATTGAACAAATTAATTCAAAGATACAGGAAAATCCCGATTTATTAAAGGATGATACAGTTATCAAGGCTCTAAGAGTATTAAATAAGAATAAACGAAACTGCTTAAAAATGACAGAAAGGTGTTATGATTCTATACTTGATTTTTTCAATAAGAATAAAAGATTACGTTATCATATAAAAGATCAATTAGACACCTCAATCCCACAAGCAATTGCTCTATCTACATATGGTAAAGGCGTATTAGTTCTCCATGATGGATCATTGGCACAAGCAGAAGGATTACTTAAGGATGCAATAACATTAGCCAAAGAAGAAGATTTCAAAGAGCTAATCAACGAAGCTAATAAAGAACTAGAACGGGTTCAGGCGCTAAGACTTGAACAACAAAGCATTGATGAGCCACAGAAGACAGTAAGTTAGGTTTTACAATACACAAAGAGATGCAAGAATAAGTGAACTTATATAAATAATAGCATTTTTTATGAGAGGAGAGTGAAGGTATTAAGATGACAGATATAATACCCTTCTAAAAAAACGATAAAATACCACAACCAAGCCATTTTTAAAATCTCTATCAACCATAATTTGTTTATATTTGCAAACAAAATTATATTAATTATCGTTTAGTGTCATTATATAGTTTGAGTATTATACAGTATGCAACAGATTAAACAAAATTCGGAATAATATTATTCATTAAAACATAATATAATAAATTATATTATATGATGTAAGTTATATGAGGACCACAATACCTAAATAAAAATTAAAAAATAAAAACACAAAGTTCATATTAATTAATTAACTTAGTTAGCGGTCATAACTTGCCAGACTCTGATAACATTGTCAGTGTAACCAGCAAATAAGTTTTGACCATCGGCAGACCAAGCCAAGGAGATGGCGTGTGGGTCGTTAGCCTTAGTGTAACCAGCAAATTCTGGTCTCAAGTCGTCAATTAAAGCTTGTGGGTCTAAGGAGAAGATCTTAATACCAGAAGCAGTAGCAGCAGCTAACCAGTATCTGTTTGGAGAGAAAGCTAAAGCAAAGACTTCGTCTTGAGCGTTTAAGGTGTACATGGAAGACTTGTTAGCTAAGTTCCATAACATAATTTCACCGTCCTTACCGGCAGAGGCAATCAAAGTACCATCTGGAGAAGCAGTAACAGTGTTAACGTTACCGTTGTGACCAATGAAGTCAGCTTCAATTTGGAATTGGTTTAAGTTCCAAGCCTGATTAAAACAAAGAATAAACAATCAACATTATATAATGCAAAATAACAGTAATTTGTTAGTAACAATATTCAGAACAGATTCATTTTTTTATTATCCTTTACATCTATCGAACTGTCATGAACTTGGCTAATTCACAAGCTTACACATATAGAAGATGCATCAGAGATCTTGGTGATAATTAGTAAGTCTCATTGGAAACGGATAGTTTCCTCTGAAGTAGCAAATATATTCATACATCATTTGCAATCATTAACTTCTGTGTAAACTCAGAAAGTAATGCCTGACTCATGGAATCGATAAAAAGGAATTAAATCAAAACAAAATAATAAAATAAAAGAATTATTAACATACCTTAACCATCTTGTCATTACCAGCAGAGATAACGGTGACAGTGTCATCGTCTTCCTTGTCGGTTGGAGCAACTCTAACTTGAGAAACCCAGTCGTTGTGACCTAATAAGGTGGCTAAACATTGACCCTTGATGGTCCAGACCTTAATGGATTTGTCTCTGGAACCAGAAATGATCATGGAAGCCTTTCTGTCAATGGCAACAGACATAACATCACCCTTGTGACCAACGAATCTTTGGAAGGTTTCACCAGTGGCAACATCCCATAATCTTAAAGTTCTATCCCAAGAAGCAGATAAAGCGTAAGCACCATCTGGAGTTAAAGTAACATCTTGGACGATGTGAGAGTGACCCTTGAAAGATCTAACTGGGACACCGAACTTTTGGTCATCACCAGTCAATTTCCAAGAAATCAAGGTCTTGTCACGAGAAGCAGAAACTAATAAGTTTGGTTGACCGGCGGAAGTGGCCAAGGAAGTGACCCAACCGTTGTGACCTTCTAAGGTACCTCTTAAAACTAAAACTTCGTTAGTAGCCATTTTTTTGTGTTGCCCTTGCTTGCTTTCAGTTGACTGTAACCAAATGCAAAAAATATATACATATATATATATATATATATGTGAGCTCCGCAAAGCAAACCTAAAAATAGGTAAACTTCCTTTTTTTATATTTTTCAAACATGTCAATAGACAAAATTTGCCATGTCATCGAAAAACATGAATTTCTTTGCGTCGTTCTCTTTCTTTCGTCAATTTTTTTTTGCGACAAACGTGCCATTAGTTTCACCTAATTTACATAATTAAAGGGCGAAACGTAGAGTCCTTTTTAAAAATTTAAAAATTTTACAGGACTGCGATTACATCGGTACACCACATGCAAAAACACAATAATAGGGGTTATCTCATTGTGACGTGTTATATGTAAAAAGGTACACCAACCTTTATTAATAACAAGTATGAATAAGTAACAGACAAAGTAGAATGATCAATGATTGGCAACACATAAGATGTGTCACGCACTATCTTCGATAATAAATTCCAATTATTCCATACTTAATCTTTCCCACACAAATTTGTTATTGAAAAAGTCGTTTCCACTTTCTTCTAAGGACAACACATCTACCTTACCATCTTTTCGAGAAATAAAGACTTCATTTGTTTCAGGATCTACTACAATATCCATTGCTTTAAATATTTCTAGTTTATAATAATCAGGATCTTTTTCGTCATCAGAGTAATCTGAATCAAAGCCATCCTCTCCATCAATCGTTATATCATCAAATGATGTAATTTCCTTATCTTTCTGCAGGTCTCCATAGTTATACATGCTATCACCACCCTTGTTAAGTTGGTTTTTGGAAGTATTTTGATCAATTGTTCGACTTGTCTGTAATGTTGCTAATTCGTCAGTTATCATATCAATTTTTTTCTTTAGTTCCTCTTGTTTATTTTTGGCATCTGTTAATTTATGAGTATAATCTCTGAATATCTCTTTCTCATTAGCATATTTCTTTGCTTCATTTCTAGACAAGTCTAAGTCAGCAGATATAGAGTTATTCTTCTCATTACTCTTGTTAACTTTTCCACGTAATACGTTTATTTCTTTTGTTTTAAATTGTAAAGAGGTAATAGTATGTTCTTTAATTTGTTTGATATTATTATTAATTGATGATATGGCATCCAGATCTTCCTGAATAATAAATCCTTGCCTTGTAGTTTTGATTAGTTCAATTAAATCCGATAAACTACTATTATTGTGAACTGCATTCGTAAAGTGATTATTTGACATAGTACTTAGCTGGAATATATGGTTGTTAGCTGTGTGTTTCTTATTTTCTTTTAGCTATTCAAAGATTTTTCTAAAGAACATGAGTTATGAAGGTTTTTGTTTTTATTTTTTATTTTTATATTTTTCCCCCCAAAAATAGTACAAGTGATAAACTTCTTATACATTCAATAAATTCAAATGTTCATATGCAACAAAAAAAAGTGACTTGTATAAACTAATTTAGAGTTAAGGGAACCACATCCTAATAAAGTAGAAGCTTTAGATGGAGACGTACAGTGATTTTAGGTTTTAAAGGTTTTATTTCTTAAAAGGACTGTTATAAAAATAAAATTAAAGGTTACTGTTAAAAATTTGTAGGGTTTCCAACTTATTAACTTAAGAAATCTCGCATCTATTCCAACAAATTTTGATAAGCATTTACGTAAAACAGCAATGAAACCAAATAAGCATGACTAAATTCATTTAAGATTTGTTTATTATCAATTTTCACCTTTTTGTGATTCGTCTCCTTACATGGGACCGCCTTCTTGCAAATATATCAAGCCTAATAATTTAAGTATACAAGCCTCTGAATTAGTAGTTTCTCTGAATAAAATGACCAAATAGTCTACTTTTTATAGTTGGCAACACAAAATACCTTAAAACAGTTATTTATAGTATTTTTACATATTTAACATCTTTATTGTATAAAAGTGATAAATTATAGGCTAAAATGTCCTTCCTAATTTTGTTATACCAGTAGTTATATATCCTGTATAATTGAAATTTAGAGAGTTTACTGTGTTATCGTGTTATCCTTGTCAACATAATATTTGTATTCAACCATAAGCTAATCCTAACTTTCAAATGTAATTAAAAAATTTCTTGACAAATACGATATTGATTTAACTTGAACTGAAGAATTTTATTAAATATGTTTCTTATTAAATATTGTTATCGTCAATGCCATGTAACAATTAACCAGTTTTACTTCTTTGTAAATCAAATGGATGGTACAATTGTTCCTATATTAAAAGCCTGTCTATTTATATTAACAATACCTAAAATATAAATAGTGTGTCTATCACCTAAAGAAATTTAGGAAATAAAAAAATAACAAAATGAACGAATAATAAATTTATCTGTGTAAAATCAACCGTTGGCTAAATTTACGTATATCTTCTAAAAGGAGATTTATTAACAAATACCTGATATAGTTCCATTACCGAATGTTTTGGTACTTTTTCTTTAGTAAATAACCAGTAAATAGGATATATATACTTAAACAAATATTTATATTTTTACGAAAGTCCAACCTAAAGTGTGCTAATCACAAAGTTCATTATCTAGTATCTGCTTGAAAAACTGCATAAACTTTGTTTGTTAAAATGTGGATGTTAATGTCGTTGTAAGAAGCCCTAATTGGAAAATCCTGAAATACGTAGTCCGCGGGTAACGCTTGATGTCGAGGCGAAGAACTTGGAACAGCCCGAAACTCTGGGCCCAGGCTGTGAGTGTATTCGAACGAGTGATCGTCGGATTGACCTTGGTGGCAAATTACGGAGAAACTTATTTAAGAGACCTCTGATTATTGAGAGAGTGTGCCAGAGGTAATTATCAGCATTCACATTCTTATTAGATCTATTAGGTTCTACCTAATAGATAAACTTAATACAACAACAAGAGAATACTCCACAACTATAATAAGAATTATATAATTGGTTTACTAATTAGAATCAACGACTATATAATTTGTAAGTGTTTATATATAATTAATATCCATATTTTAATATATTACTTGAGATAACCCCTTACAGTCGTTTATTTAAAAATATAAAAAAAAATTTGAATTCCTTTCCTCTTTCAAGATATTGAAAGAGAGAAGGTGAATAAGTAAAATTTTGTAAATATTTCAAAAAAAATTGTCTTACTGGGAAGAGAGAAATATACTAAATTGAATACTTTATTCACGTTGCTTCATCCCGTTCCCAATTTAAAAAATCATTTATTCTTTCATTAATCTTAGTATGTTTTAAAGATAGCGTTTACCAAAATCTTTGTTCCAAACATTTTTATTTACTTGAAATTTGTTAAATAGTGTTTATACCAATTATATATAGGTATTGAATATAAACTGAATCGTTTTAAAAAATAACAGAAAACATTTATCTTTATATATCTTCAAATATTTCTTTGTATAGACTATATTTCACAATATAATAAGTTCCTGCTACATTATCTGACATACTTTTTTTCTCAAAAATTTAGACCATAAGAAGTTTTTATCTTTTTTTCTTTTTTTTATTCACATCAGTTACTCACTGATTGCAATGTGAAAAAATAAAATATTACTTATTTTAAATATTATTTTTCACGATTATCTTTTTACTGACTCAAATACCTTTCTTACATATGTCAAAGTGATTTTTTATATTTATATGTAGCTTTTTTCACTTCTTATTGCATCTTTTAAAAAAGTTAACAAAAATTTTTAGTTCTAAATGTTTACGATATAATTATAATTAGATGGTACCTGAAACAAGAACCACTGGTTGTTTGGCCGAGCGGTCTAAGGCGCCTGATTCAAGAAAAGCGATTTTCTTAACCAACAAAAGCTGGTAACACTCAGGTATCGAAAGATGCAAGAGTTCGAATCTCTTAGCAACCATTATTTTTGTTTTTAGTATTGTAATATCCCAGATATTAAGGTTTTAGGGTTCTGGCTATTGGTTTAGGAAAATGAGGGTTATCGATATTTTCCTAAACTCTCCTTTTTGGAAAATTGTACAAACAAACCTCGAGAGTGAAAATATAAGGAACTGTAAAGAAAAGATACAAACATACAAGCAGGAGTAACCAACAGAAGAAGAGCAACCAAGAAGAAAATAACAAAGAAGAACCAACGAAGATAGATAAGTGTATAATTTATATATCTTAGTTAATATTAGTTTTAGTTAGTGTTAGTTTAGTTATATTTAATATTACGTCTAAAGATATAGAGCGAGTCTATATCTTCTATCTATCTCAGTTTGTTATTATTATTAATTTCAATTAGACTGTTATCAGAAACTAATAACCCAAGGGTTATCACAATTGGTAGCGTCGCAAAAAGTTATTGTTGTTTAAGTGATTAGCATTGCTGTTATTATTTGAAAAAAAAAAAAAAAAATTTTTTTACAATGTCAGGTAACGATCAAAGTTCTGCTGTGCAAAATATTGATGTAGAAAAGGAAATTATTTCTGATAACAGAGAGAAAGAAAAGATTGGTCTATCCAATGAATTAATTGCACAACTAATTTCAGAACAAGTCAAGCAAAACGAATTGATTCGTGAATTAGCTAATCAAAATAATTTATTACGTACTAAATTAGATGAGGTTAACAAAAATACTGAAAGTAATGGTGTTCCCAACGAAATTAATTACAACAAAAGATTAAGTGATGAGAAATTAAAAGAAAAATTTGCTGCAGAGGTCAAAGACTACTATGGTGGTAAGACTAACGACCCCAAGACTGATTTTAAGGCTTGGAAGGACTCTGTTGATACTTTTCGCCAGATTTATTCTGAATCCATTCCAGATGATAATTTTATGATTCAATTAATTAAACTTCGTCTAAAAGGGGCCGCAAAAGGTTGGTATGAGAATGAGGAACATACTTTCAAATCATTGAAGGAAGCAATTAATAGTATAGAAAAGAGGTTTGGTTCCAATAATCCTTTCTGGGAGTTTATCGACAAATGTAGGGACTACAATCCAGAAGGTAAATCCATGAAGAAAATTGGAGAGGATTTCCAAGAACTAGTTGATGTTGCTCCTGAATTTA
>JAJLYH010000072.1:0-62865 GCA_030571675.1 Arxiozyma telluris | reverse complement strand
ACAAAAAATACATAGGATCTTGGATCTTATATGCGTTTAGGTATAGATGTATATCCTAATATCAGGATGGTATTATTATTGAAGTATTTTGTTTTTTCTGACTGTTAGTATAGTATATACTATATTTTAACAAATTTTTCGTTCGCCTGTTTGTTTGTTTGTTTTGTTGGTAACGTCTTCTGTGTCCAGTCAAGTAGAAATTCCATCGCAAACACACAGTTAACACACAACAACAACACACACATACACACACACAAAAGGAAAATGAAAATAAAAATAAAAATAAAAATAAAAATAAAGACTAAAGCCGTGTTTTATGACATTCTGATACAAAATGGGATGCTTATTATATTTATTTTTCTTTTTTTTTCCCAATTCTTTTTCTTCAGTTTTATCATCCTCTGTTTTTTTTTTTCTTGTTTTTTTTTTCGTCCTGTCAGAATTTTACAATAAAATCTCATCCGATGAATTTTTGTATATATATTTATTTCGTTTGTTCGAGGTGTTGATTTAAATTAAACTTTGAATCGATGGAAGCAATTAGCCAAACGGCGGGATGCAGGGGGAGAATGAAAGGAGGAAAAGAAATACAAAGAAAGAAGACATACTTGTATATTGATTGTGTAAACTTTTTTTTTTGTTTAATATATTTCAAAATATACATTAGTTTCTTGGTTCATTCTATGTAAAAAGTTAAGCAGTGTATTATTCAAATATTTTAATACATTATTTTGATCTCTCGAAGAGCAGTAGTAAGTATTAATCAATACCGACAATCTCTCTTTTTTTTTTTTTGATAAATTGGAAAGGAATAATATGGTAGGTAATCCATTCAAAAAGGCCTATTGGGAAGATGTTATTGATGGCTTCAAAGCAGCAGATACCCCTGTAGATGCTGTTAATGGTGTTTCAACCGGTTCAAATATAGTAGAAAATGAATCGAATATGTCTTTAAACGATCATCACACACATGTTTATATAAATAACAGCGATAATAAAAATAATTATGAAAAATCTGAGACTAATATGTTCACTCATGAGAAGAAAGAGATAAATCTTAATAATAATAGCAGTTTTAATAGTAGTAATGATGATGGACGTGGTGCTAATGACGATTATGGTTATAATACCAATAATTTCTCGAATGAAAAACAATTGCGTGATGGGTCTGTTGAACAAGAGCGCATTTCAAAAGTTAAGATGAATAAAGATTTGGATATTAGACATCTTCTAACTTTAGCCGTTGGTGGTTCCATTGGTACTGGTCTTTTTGTCAATTCTGGTGGGGCTTTGAATTCCGGTGGTCCTGCCTCATTAGTTATTGCATGGGTCATTATATCTACTTGTCTTTTCACAGTCATCAATTCTTTAGGTGAATTAGCTGCAGCTTTTCCAGTTGTTGGTGGGTTTAATGTTTACATTACCAGATTCGTAGATCCATCCTTTGGGTTTTCTATCAATTTAAATTACTTAGCTCAGTGGTTAGTTTTATTACCATTAGAATTAGTGGCTGCATCCATCACTATTAGATATTGGAACGATAGAATTAATTCAGATGCATGGGTTGCGATTTTTTATTCTGCAATTGCATTTGTTAACATGTTGGATGTTAAGTCATTTGGTGAAGCGGAATTTATTCTTTCAATGATTAAAATTTTGGCAATTATTGGGTTCACTATTTTGGGTATTGTATTATCTTGTGGTGGTGGTCCTCATGGTGGTTATATTGGTGGTAAATATTGGCATAATCCAGGTGCCTTTGTGGGTGATACTGCCGGTACCCAATTCAAAGGTCTTTGTTCAGTGTTTGTTACTGCTGCGTTTTCATATTCTGGTATTGAAATGACCGCAGTCTCTGCTGCGGAATCCTTGAATCCAAGAAAGACTATTCCAAAAGCAGCAAAGAGAACTTTCTGGTTGATTACTGCATCGTATGTAACTATCTTGACGTTAATTGGTTGTTTAGTTCCATACAATGATCCAAGATTATTGAACGGTAGTAGTTCTGTGGATGCAGCTGCATCCCCTTTGGTTATTGCAATTGAAAATGGTGGTATTAAAGGCTTGCCCTCTTTAATGAATGCTATTATTTTAATTGCAATTATCTCTGTTGCCAATAGTGCCGTTTATGCATGTTCTAGATGTATGGTGTCTATGGCACATATTGGCAATCTACCTAAAGTTCTGTCTAAGATCGATAGAAGAGGTAGACCAATCAATGCTACCCTGGCTACTCTATTCTTTGGCTTATTATCATTCATTGCTGCCTCTGATAAGCAAGAAGAAGTTTTCACTTGGTTAAGTGCATTGTCTGGTTTATCTACAATTTTTTGTTGGATGGCTATCAATGTCTCACACATCAGATTCCGTCAAGCTATGAAACATCAAAATATTTCATTAGAAGAATTGCCATATATTTCACAGACAGGTGTCATTGGTTCGTACTATGGTGTTGCCGTATTATTTTTAGTTCTTATTGCATCCTTCTGGACCTCGTTATTTCCATTAGGTGGTGACGGTGCAGATGCAGAGTCGTTTTTTGAAGGATATTTGTCTTTGCCTATTCTTATTGTATGTTATATTGGCCACAAGGTATATTTCAAGAGAAAACAAATCATGGTCTCTTTGGATGAGATGGATTTACATTCAGATAGAAAACATGTTGATTTGGCTGTGATCAGGGAAGAATTAAGAATTGAGGCAGAAAGTCGCAAGACTTTCTTGGCTCGTTTCTTACATGTCTGGTGTTAAGATAATTGTAACAAAATATCTCATATATATATATATACTTATTTATTAATTAATTATAATTATAATTATGTCTTTGTATCTGTACTATAGTCAGATATGTTATATTACCTTTAAGCATTGCTATATTATATGTTATTATTAGAAAGGAACGGTTACGTCGATTTAAGCAATATACAATTTATGTCCTCTTCTTCTTTACCTATGATATAATATCTATATCTATATATATTTGTGTGGATGTTTTATCATTTGACACGATATATATTCTCTGTAAAAGAAAAAAAAGGAAGAGAATAGAATGACAAAAAAAAAAAAACAAAAAAATTTTTTTTTTCTCTTAAAGGTCCATTAAAATTATATCAAACTTTCATTATAATAACCATTAAATAAAATACCATAGGCCTTTTTACCTACCACTGGGACTATATCACTATACACATTTATTTCCAGCAAACAAGGAACAATACGTTGTGGCAGGTATACAATTGATTATTTAATTAATAGTACAAAGATTGTTTAAGATGTCAACCAGTCATTGCAGATTCTATGAAAACAAGTTCCCAGAAGTTGACGATGTCGTTATGGTCAACGTCCAACAAATTGCGGAAATGGGTGCGTACGTCAAGTTATTAGAATATGATAACATTGAAGGTATGATCCTTCTGAGTGAACTGTCTCGTAGACGTATTCGTTCTATTCAAAAGTTGATCCGTGTTGGTAAGAATGATGTTGTTGTTGTTTTAAGAGTTGACAAAGAAAAGGGGTATATTGATCTATCTAAACGTCGTGTGTCTTCTGAAGATATTATTAAATGTGAAGAAAAATACCAAAAATCAAAGACAGTCCATTCAATTTTAAGATTCTGTGCTGAAAAATTCCAAATCCCATTAGAGGACTTGTACAAGACTATTGCATGGCCATTGAGTCGAAAGTATGGCCATGCTTATGAAGCATTTAAGTTATCTATTATCGATGATTCTGTGTGGGAAGGTATTGAACCACCATCAAAGGAAATCTTGGAAGAATTAAAGACTTACATTTCCAAGAGATTGACCCCACAAGCTGTTAAGATTAGAGCGGACGTTGAAGTCTCCTGTTTCAGTTATGAAGGTATTGACGCTATCAAAGAAGCTTTGAAAGCAGCAGAAGATTTGTCTACTGAACAAATGCAAATTAAAGTTAAGCTAGTCGCAGCACCATTGTATGTTATTACTACCCAAGCGTTAGACAAAAACATTGGTGTTGAGTTATTGGAAAAGGCTATTGAAAAGATCAGTGAAGTTATCGGTAAGTATGATGGTGTTTGTAATATTACTATGGCACCAAAAGCTGTTACTGCCACTGAAGATGCTGAATTACAAGCTTTGTTGGAATCTAAAGAGTTAGACAACAGATCTGACTCTGATGAAGAAGACTACTATAATGAAGAGTAAATAGAAGTATCTTTTCGTTGTTGTAGTTGCTTTTTTTCTCCAAGAAAAAAAAGAAAGGCAAAAAAAAAATATAAGAACAAAATAAGATATTCTTTTCCCGATGTCTTCTGTAGTTTAAAATTTCATAACATTATGTATTAACAATGTAATTTATATATAGATGTGTAAATGTATAAAAGTGTCTGTATAAAATACATAAATGAATGAATGAATGAATGAGCAGATGTACGGACACCCGGTCACGTGCTCATTTGGCCACGTGATCTGGAAATACCCACAGTTTTCTGTGTGTGTATTGTGTTGTGTGCATATTATGCAAACGTGGGTGACGTTGTGTTACAATATTAGTAATATTACAATATTATAAGACGAATGATTCGGCTTACACAAAGAGTAAGAAAGCAAGAAGGAAGGAAAAAAATTGTGTATGTAGCACAATTTCTGTGGTTCGTATTTCCAATTTGGGTAAGTCAAAGCCAAAGTCAAAGCCAAAGCCAAAGCCATTGGACACAGTCGATGGAAGAGTTATCTGAGATATAATGGGAAGGAAAAATCCTCAGTGTTTCTCCCAGGAGGAAAAGTAGTGACGAGGACTAAAAATGATTCACAGTTAGACGGCTAATTTTGCAATAAAGTGTGTGCTTGTGTACTTGGTGGTATGACATGGTGACTAGTCGTTGTTTCCCTTCTGGGGTCGGCGAAGGGTTGGAGTAAAGGAGTCAGCTAGTCACTGAATCGCTCGAAGGGCCCTGCTCATACTTGGGTGAAGTCTATTATTATTCAGAATATGTTTAGTTTCTGTTTCTTTTCCTGATCCGTCCACCATTATTGATTCCACAATCTGGCAATGAGTGTTGACTGTGTAATAGAATGGAAGAGAACAGAAATTTCTTAGCATCCAAACGGTGTGAGTTTATTATTTTAACTTCTTTATGGTATTAATAAATAATAATATTATTATTATTATTATTTATTATCGAGAGGTTATCTAATGAGTTACTGTGTCTAGGATTAGTGATTGGAAAAAATAGAAAATGAAGATATATATATATACATATATATATATAAATTAAGGAATTGTGGAATTTTTGACTTTCTGGTCGATGATCCCTTCTTTTATCCTTACACAAATACTTTCTTTTCAGAGTAAAAATATATACTTCATATCTGCTTGTTTATTACTTTTATTCTTCTTTATAAAAAAAGATATAAAATAAAATAAAATAAAAAAGAAACAAACATCAATCATGCCTGCTCCACACGGTGGTGTTTTACAAGATTTAATTCTTAGAGATAGAGAAAGACATCAGGATCTTTTAGAGGAATCTAAGACTCTTAAAGCATGGAATTTAACCCCAAGACAACTATGTGACATTGAATTGATTTTAAATGGTGGGTTTTCTCCATTGACTGGTTTTTTAAATGAAAAGGATTACCTAAACGTTGTCAACAACTCTAGATTAGCTAATGGTATTCTATGGACTATGCCAATCAATTTGGATGTTGATTCCATATTTGCTCAATCTTTACAACCTGGTCAAAGGCTGACCTTGTTACAAGATGGTGAAATTCCAATTGCTATTATAACTGTTCATGATATCTACAAACCAGATAAACAATTAGAAGCAGAAAAAGTCTTTAGAGGTGATCCAGAGCACCCGGCTATCGTATTCCTAAATAATTCCGTTGGTGAATATTATATCGGTGGTGAATTGGACGCCATTCAATTGCCTGTACACTATGATTATCCAGGTTTGAGAAAGACCCCAAGTCAATTGAGATCTGAATTCCAATCTCGTAATTGGGATCGTGTGGTTGCATTCCAAACAAGAAATCCAATGCATAGAGCACATAGAGAATTAACCGTTAGAGCCGCTAGAGAAGCCAATGCTCGTGTATTGATTCATCCAGTAGTAGGTTTAACTAAACCAGGTGACATCGACCACCACACTAGAGTCCGTGTTTATCAGGAGATTATCAAACGTTATCCAAGTGGATTGGCTTTCCTATCTTTATTACCCTTGGCCATGAGAATGGCTGGTGATAGAGAAGCCGTATGGCATGCAATTATTAGAAAGAATTATGGGGCTACGCATTTTATTGTTGGGAGAGATCATGCTGGTCCAGGTTCCAACTCCAAAGGTGTCGATTTCTACGGTCCATACGACGCACAAGAATTAGTGGAATCTTATAAGAATGAATTAGAGATTCAAGTGGTTCCATTCAGAATGGTCACTTATTTGCCTGATGAGGACCGTTATGCTCCAATCGATGAAATTGACACAAGTAATACTAAGACTTTGAATATCTCAGGTACTGAATTAAGAAGAAGACTAAGGGTTGGTGGTCATATCCCAGAATGGTTCTCATACCCAGAAGTGGTCAAAATCTTAAGAGAATCTAATCCACCAAGACAAAAACAAGGTTTCGCTATTATCCTCGATGATGATTTACAAGTGGCTAAGGGTCAGTTAGCTATCGCTTTATTGTCCACTTTCCTACAGTTTGGTGGTGGTAGACATTACAAGATTTACGAGCATGATAATGACGTTAAATTATTAGATTTGGTTTCAGATTTCATTCAAGCAGGTTCTGGTTTGATCATCCCTCAAAATAATCCAAGTATTAAAGGTACTAATGTCTATAGATTGAGTGCAAGTAGAGATGCTGATATTAAACTTGACTCTTCTGACGAGACTATTAATCATATTGTTCAGAAAGTTGTTTTATTCCTTGAAGATAATGGTTATTTAATCTTTTGAATCTTGTATTATAAATAAAGAAATAGAGAAACTAAAAATAACAAGTAACAAATAAATAAATATATAAATATTATATATATATATTTATTTATTTATGTATTTATGTATTTATGTATTTATGTATTTAGATAACTTAGAGAAATGATAAAGATTTTCAATTGTAATACAAGTCGTAAATTGTTGATAAGAGGGGGGGAGAAATAACATGGAAGGCCCAGATGGGGGAAAGGTACAAAAAGGAAAAAAAGGTTTAAAGAAGCATATGATGGACGAACAGTCTTTGTTTAAACTTCAAGCTACGCCTTCCAATTGTTTAATATAATTAATGAATTTATCTGCCTTCTCCAAAGAATCAGCATAGTTGTTATTCACATTCACATTTATGGTTAACAAGCATTCATTAGAAGTAGTTTCATTGCTTTCAGCATCTCCACATTTAGTTGTGGAACTACCTGAGGAGAGAATGTCAAAAATATCTCTCTCTGACTGCTTTATTGATTTATCCATGTATAGTAAATTATAATCGTATTGGAATCTTGGTTGACGTGGATTTACAGTTAGCAAATCTTCAAAGATTGGATCAAAGTATTGTGATGTAGATATCGATGGTTTATGAGAATAATGGTAAGCTTCTTGAATAAATTTCTTCATTGAATGACGCACCTCATCAAATGTGACATTGTTGGGGATTGAGATTATAAGATCTTCAGTAAAAGAATTTGGTGTTGCTTTACCTGTGTCCATTGTAGGTTCTACTACAGCAGTAGTTTCTTCTTCTTTATTATTTTCAATAGTTTCAGCCTTGGATGTAGTAACTTTTTGGATTTCAATATTTGATAGATCCAGTTTACTACTTTGTTCCATGTATTGACTGATCTTATCAACAGATTCTCTTGGAATCTTATTTAAATATGCAAGGACATCACCTTTCAATATACTACCATGTAATCCAGATCCTGCAATTTTATTCCTGGCTTCTTGAACAGAAATATTATTTTGAGAACATAAAACAGCTGCGGATGGCAATAATCCAATTGATGAGGTGTCCATAGTATTTTCGCTGACAGTAGTTTCCTTTTTTTTTGAATTAGCTGTATTAGATTTTGATACCTCCTTTGCAGATTGGTTTGTTTCGCCACTGGCTATTTGGCTGTTTCCAGCAGGGATTACTAATTTAGAAAGATCATCATCCGGTTCAGCTAAATATGCGATTAGAGTTCCAACATTGACATCTTTAGCACCATCATTGACAAGGATTTTCACTATCTGTCCGTCATCTTGAGCCTCTACATCGATCTGTGCTTTATCTGTCTCCACCTCCAATAAGACATCACCTGCTTCAAACTTCTCACCAGGTTTGAACTTCCAATTGACAATTCCACCTTTCTCCATAGTTGGAGACATAGCAGGCATTAGAAATGGTTGAATAGATTTGCATATTGTATGTGTGGAAAATGATTTGCTTTTAAGGAGAATCCCCCGACTAGGACAAAGTAATCTTTGTACACTTTTCTTAAACATAGTTCAGAGCGATAAGTTTGACAAAAACTTTCGTCTACTAAAATACGACGACCTTTACTACGTGTTAAGATCGATCCTGCTGTATATCTCTTTAAGTGTAATCTTGCTTATTTGATATCGTATTTTTGTACATGTGTAGTGTACATATATGCCTCTCGGAGTTGAGAATCGTCTTGCTCGTATCTTTTCAGTCACGCGATTTTTCATTTTGTCGACTTTACTATAAAAAGGACATTTTTTTTTTGACAGAATGAGAACAAAAGTCACTGCACATCAGGAAATGACGTATTAACATGTTACATTAAGAGAGATAGAGAAGTATGTATGTACAAAAGGAATGACTGAATATATATATATATATGTGTGTGTGTGTGTGTATCTACAAAGAAGACTCTAGTCTACTCAGTGGTACTATCTTGTTATTATACTCATTCCAAATCTCTGTATTGGAGTCACAGATATATTCCAATTCATTCCAGGGGAATCTTTCTTGTAAGAAGACATCAAACTTGGAAGATATGATTCCCCTGTCATATAAGTCAGACCACAGTGCTAGATAACAACCTCCAAGTGCACAAGAATTTGGTGTATCTAAACGATAATTTCCTCCGGTAGCACCTAACACTTGAGCAAATTTGGTTACAATAGCATCATTCTTAGAGGCACCACCTACAAAAAACGCTCTTTTTGGTCTTTTACTCAAAAAATGTTCCAATGGGACGTCCTTATCATAATCAAAAGAGACGGTGATTTTTTTATTTGTAGATTTATTTTCTCCTGCTTTATCCGAAGAGTTATTTAATAATGGAGATATTCTGACCCTACAACTCAAAGCCTGTGATTCAACAATGTTTTTGGCATCATGTCTTTTATTAATAAACTGCTTCACCTCATGCTCGATTTCACCAGTACTCTTATTAAAAATGATTCTCTTTGTCACAGAAGGCACACTAGGCACAATTTCACTCAACGGAAAATATACACCCAATTCGTTAGACGTATCCACCTCTTTATCTAGTACAGCCTTATTGAACGCCTCCCAATTATTCGACGACGAGGAACCATAGTCCTTATTTAGTTCATTTCTTATTCTTTCTCTTGCTAAAGCACCATTACAATAACAAATCATACCCATATACGTATTTTGTATAGCTGGATGAATAAATAGATGATAATTTGGTGAAGGATGGTACTGATCAGTGACTAATAAAACAGTAGTACTTGTCCCCAGGGAGACTAGGATATCGTTTTGTTGTAAAGGCAGTGAGCAAATGGTAGCGAGGTTGTCGCCAGTAAAGGGGAAAATACTACAATTTTCTTTGAAACCAAATTTTTTAATAAAATATGTGCCAATGGAACCTAAGTTCTGTGGAGCAAGACCACATTTAACAGGTGATCCAGCCAATTTATCAACTAAAGTTTTGTTGTTATTTTGATTATAATTGTGATTTGAAGCTTCATTATCGATATATTGTGTCAAGGAATAGTTAAAATCTCTTTTGGGGATATCATAAAGATTCATTCCACAACAATCTGCTTCTTCTAATGCTATCAATCTACCACATAAAAGACTACTTAAGAAATTAGATACCAAAGTGATAGTATCTGTAATTTCATATATCTCAGGTTCTTCTTGTGCAACTTTCAATATCTGAGAACCAGTGAAACGGAAATGAGCTCTAGATCCGGTACTATCAGCCATTTTAGCTGGACTACCGATTAATGTCTCCAATTGTTGGCACTGACTGCCTGTACTGTGGTCTTGCCAATTTGGTGCAGTCGATCTAGTAAACGCCATTGGACATAATTGTTCTACTAAGGTATTTGCCTTACCGTTTTTAATTCCCTCTTTTAATAAATCCGATGCTTGTTTTGACCAATATACAGAACCATGTTGTTGACAGGATCCTGAGATTGCTTGTACTCTATTTAATGGAAAGTTCGCAGATTTGTATTTAGTTAACACCAAATCCAAAGCCTCCAGCCACATAGCCACAGGAGACTCTATTCTTTCATTATTGATAAAGACCCCCTTTTGTGTACCATAATGAGGTAAATCTTTGTCAAACTCAACTGTTTCAGAATGAACAATCTTAAGATTTTGATTGATTGCCAGGCATTTAAGTTGTTGGGTGGAAAGATCAAATCCTAAATAAAATGTATCGTCTTTGTTATTGTCATTGAAGGACATTATGACAGTGTGGTCTTGTCAGTGTAAATAGGTAAACTTATTATCACATTGATTTATTCCATTATTGAAAAAAAAACAAATTACGGGCAATAGTCACAGATTGAAACGATAAGCAACCCGTTGACATAATATGGTGACCTTAGGTATGTAATTTGTTCTTAGATCTTACTGATTTTATATGCGTACTAAGAAGGGGGGGTCAAGGAGAATTCACATGAGACTAGGATCAATTGAAAAATAAAAAAGAGTAGGGAGACAGAAAAAATGGCGTTACTACATAAAAATAGAGGGAAAGCAAAAAAATGTAAATATGGGGGGGGAGTATTTGTTATAAATACATATATATGCTTCGAAGAAATGGTATACGGGTGACGGTGTTATTGAATGCTAATTCGTAGTGTGATTAGTGTTTTTATGGAATTCTTTTTTTCATTACTATCATAATTATTTGTTCTTGATAAGAATCGGCTAACACTAGAACCAAATTCTTTAGAAATCGTCCTTATTACTATAGATATATATTCTCTTCTTACAGTAATAACAAGATAAAAAATATAGAGTAACACATTTGTGTTTCTTTTTTTCTTGTATTTTGAATGTTCAATAAGATTTATTCTTAATGACTGTATTTCTTTTGAAGAACGATTGACAAATGTTAGAAATTTTATTTGTTACACCAAACATTGTCAATTAATAGGGAGAAACGAATTAAAAGCTTTTTTTTTTTTTATTCAACTGGTTTCTTTTTATTCTGTACTGGACAAAGTGATGCCTACCACATCTAGAAAAAAGATATTGTTTCTTTACTAAGACAATGGGGGATTGGAGATCAAATAACGATTCTAGTCAATTTATAAATATAAATATATATATATATATGTGTGTGTGTGTGCATATGGTAAGAGGTAAATTTTTTTTTGAGTAACTTTGACTCTCTTTTGCGGTAAAAACTTTAAGACATAAGTGTTCCCTCATAAATATAAGTATTTCATTTAACTTTTGTGTTTCTAACCTTTTTTATGCAGAGAAGTGAATATATAAATATTTCTGCTAAATTAAATACTACCGTTATATAACAAAAAAAATAAGTTAGTAAATGTTGGAACTAAAGGTTCTAGAATGAAATAGAATGAATAAATAAAATTTTAACCAATAAGCGTGAATCTTACAGCAAAAACATCTCTATAGTAGAACTATCACCAACAAGATATTTTACCCCTTGATACTTAATTAGGATATCCAAGTTTCCCAATAGGTATACTAACAGGTATCCCTAAAATACATACAGTAGTCCATAATAACAAATGATGATGCTCGATACTCATATCCAAACATATATAAGGAACATGAAGTAATTGACAATCGATAATATTTTCCTCACTACTGTCTACGCACCATTATTATAACCTTACATTATTACTTTTATATAACTCCTAAATAACCGAGGGACTTATTCAAAATCAAATAATATATAAAATATAAACTGGGAATGTTTATTACTTATCCATTACCTACAGGCGCTCATTTTCAACAGTAAAGGTCTAAAGATTAGTAATAAGATAAACTGTTTTCTACTAAATACTCCGATATTGTTTTAAATTTTTTACTTTTTATTTCTTAAAACAGGAAAGTTGAAAACTCATTACATAATTTTTTTTTGGTAATAATAATAATAACAAACAAAAGTTTGGACATATAATATTACCACTTTTTATCAAATATTAATTGTAAATAATTTTCTTTGTTGTCGGTCTTGTTTTAGTTCTTACTTGTAAATTTTGGATTGCTAGGAAGAGGTGTGAAAAGTAGAATTGAGTTAGTTGGAGCTTATATCAAAAAATCTTTGTTCTGGTTTTTGTTGGTGACCAGATCATTTTTCTTTTTAGTTTTATGTTTTTCTTTAAATTTTAAACTTTCATATCAATTTCAAGGGAAAACGAAAGGAACTGCAAAATAAACAAATAAACCATTGACATACACAAACGAACTATAATGACAAAAATTCCCACATTGCACTCCTTTTCCGCTTGAATGCACTTTCCTTTTAAAAATTAACTAAGATTAAGCAAAAAAAAAACAAAAACAAAACAATTTAATTTAGTTATATATATAGTGTATATTAATTACTTATAATTTCACCCCCTTGCCGATTGAAGAAAAAAGTGTCTTTGGATTCATTGTATGTTGTAGTACTTTCTTTTTCAAATGATTAACATTTTGGTTAACACTAGCCATAGTATTACTAACTGTATGTCTCTTACTTAACTCTTCTGCATTTGCATATGCTTCTTTAACAATTTTACTTTGTTTATAATCCAAAATTGTTTCCTTCTCTTCTCTTGGCATATTTAGTGAATGTTGGACCCATAGCTGTAATCCAGTATCATATCTAAACAGTGTTTCATAATAACTGTTCAATGTTTCGAGTTTTGATGAGTGGGAAGTTTTTGATAGTATTATTTGATTGATATTAGTTTCTGGCATAGCATTGTGCAAGTCTATTCTTGGCGGATTCTTGAAACCTTGTATATTATCGCTGTTGATATTCATACTAACAGCATTAGGTGTAGTTGCATTTGTTGACAATTTATTTAAAACGTTACTTGGTATAGGTTTTGCTTGATCATTTAATGTAATATTTTTGTCACTATCACTGATTCCCTCTGGCCTCTCTGAATTTATGTTATCTGGTAAAGGTGGTAGATTTTGATTATTAGTTAAAAGTCCAGGAACATTATAGATTGTACTATTATCATATAACGTTTTAGTATCATGAATAGTCTCCAATTCTGCAGATTCCCCTCTATAATTTGTTGGAAACACATTCCAACCACTTTCAATTTCAGAATAGGTGGAGACCACTCTTGGTTTCATACTAGATGGTGTTAAATCTACTAATTTACCATTTTCATCAATTACAAATCCTGGTGGAGGAACTACAGTTTTAGCTGTCTCTTGAACAAATCCTGATCGTGATGATTCTGTATCTGGTTTCCAACTAAATGTCGTTTTAGCATCATCATTATCATCACTAAAATCGTTTTTTCTCTCATTTTCCTGTTCAGATTTTTTATTCATTGTAACAAATGTTTCATGCTTAAAAGATAGAACTGACTCATTATCATCCTTTGTCTTATTGTCGTCACCTTTCACTATGCTACGTTTATCTACCTCTTCATCATCGTCAGTAGACACCAAATTTTCATTTCTATCATCTTCTGTATTTTCCAAATATTTCTCAATTTTATTTGAATTGCCTATATTTAAAGTAGACTCGTCATTAATAGTTTCAGGTATGGATAAACTCTCTTCTTCGCTGTCTTTTTGTTTATTATCATCAATATCTTCTGTGAAGTCACTTTTGTAAGAAGTTTCCAAATACCTTCCTTCTTGCTCTTCTGTGTTGTCATTATCAGAGACAGAATCATGTGGATCATTCCGTATGAGTTTACTAGAATATCCCGATTTAGAAATTGCTAAATCGCCCCCTTCATCTTTACTCTCTATCCTTTTCATCTCTATTTGATCGTCTGTGTCTTCCTCCTCCCTATATATGCATTCACGTTCGTTATCATTACCAATATGATCATTACTTACATTATTCTCTTCCTCCTCATCACTTGATTCAAGAAGAGACTCCCTTAACTTTTTATCATTAAATTTGAAATCTTCATCACTCAATGTACTGTCACAATCATCTCCATTTTCCAATTCTTCTTCCTCCTTCACCTCTTCATCCACATTATTATTGTCTTCCTGATATGTAATAGAATCTGTAAATGATAATGTATCGTCATTTGTATTACCACTATTCTCAGTTTCATTGTCAGTTTCATTGTTATTTTCAGTATTTGAATCTAAATATTGTTTTAGATATCCACATCGAGGTACCCTATTCTCTCTGTCTGCTACTACTCTATCTTTTGATACATAGGGACTCTGTGATTCCCTTGCGGAAACAAATGATTCCATATTAGAATTACTGTCATTATTGGTTGTAACGATATGATTCTGTTGAAAGACTTCATTATTATCGCTTGACAATTGGGGTGTCATTTCCTTGGATATCTGTTCCATCAAATTATCAAGGTCTTCATTAATATCTCTTGAAGGGGTGGATGTAAGATTTTTTTTTAAAGGCAAAGTATTTGCTCGGTTGTTTATATTCATTGTGTTACCTCCACTGCTTCTGACTCCTTTAAAATTACCGCTAATAGTATCTACATTATGATGATTATCAATACTACTGCTACTCTTATTTGAACTGCGTCCATTGAAATTAGGTTCTATAGCATTGTCATTATTCTTCGAGTGAGTAGATGAGCTTCTCAGGGAGGCATTACCCTGTATCCCACTATTAGATTGTTGTTCTTCAGTATCTTCGTCACGATTCTTATGTGTTGCTTCATTATCCGAATAATTCAACTTGGGCAGTGAAGGTAATTTATCAACTTGGTCTTCTATTCTACTTTCCCCAACTCCGTTATCGTGTTTATTATCCCAATCATAAACATGACTATCCTCACTATCATCATCTAAACTATTCCAATCCAAACCATCATAACTTACCTTTGAAGCACTTACCCATCTATATGACTTCTTTCTTTCGACATTAGAGTCGCTCATTTTATTTTATACGAAAACTTATGTCTATGTGTCTCTCTATGTCTATTTATGTAAAATTGATTGAATTTGCTGTATTGTTCTTTTAATATCTAAACTAATTATAGTGAAAATACTAACAGACATTGCAGCACATTGTTTTGTGATTGCAATAAGAACTGCTAAATGAACTTGCCATGGGAACCATTTCTTCTTTCTTAATGCAAATGAAATTGTGGGAAATTCAAATTTAAAGATTTTGCAAAAACTTTAAAAAAAAACTTCGAGAGAATCAAATAGAGGAACACGTAATATTAATGTGGTTACATCAAACTATTTTTACCGTTAGGCCATTAGATAAAATAATTGATAAACACACGTGGATTGTTCAAACTGCTGGTCTGTGTGCCCGTAAATACGATTGTGTGTTTTTAAATATCCATTTTTCCTCTGTCTAATATCTGTGTCTCCCTTCGTTTCTTCCTTCCTTCCTAAAGGATGTCATCTAAAATGAACCAAATATCAGACCCTATTCTAACTGCACTAGATTCTCGTCTATTAGGTGCTTCACAACCTGCTTCTGGAGTGAAAGTTTTAGACGATATTTTGAACCTACATTTTAGATTATATTATAATATCTCAAAATATAAAATATCTATTGATAAAAACAGTAATGAAGACATTGTCAATCATTCCAATTTTATTAAACGGTTAGATATTCTATTAAAAGAATGTGAAAAACTTCAAATTATATGTGAGCAATCCATTCAATTGTCTATTTTATCCAGCAATAAACCATACATAGATTTGGTGTTAAACATTTTACAGAACTGTCAAGCTATTATACTGTTTCATAAAGGTGAAAAAGAAAAATCAATGCACTATTTTAATAAATTGAAGCATTTTTCACCATCTAAAGCATCACATTATGACGATTTTAATTTGTTATTACAACTCGAAAAATTCTATTACAATGAACTAAACACACTAAATCCAAATGGATTTATGGATGTTATATCAGCATTAAAAAATTTATCTAAATATTTTGCTGAGAGTGTTATACCTTTTACAAATATTATCTATAAAGGTTATATCTTCGATTATTTTAAATCAATCTCTCAAATATTCCAATTACATTTGAATCAATTAGATGCAGTCTCTGAGACCAACAAACTTCTATTCCTTTTCATATTTATTTTAAATAATAATCTAAAATTAAATGATCTTTTAAAATTTAATAAAGTGTTATTAGACTATTCCAAAAAGAATAAAGACCTATTAAACGTAAAATTCCCTACTGCTTTCCAAAAGAATAATAATCATTTAGAACAATTCCACATAATTTTGCAAATATTTTTAACCAAATTGCATTCAGTAGAATTATTATCAAGTGAAAATGAAGGTAACATTAAAAAGGTTATTGACCCATGGAGACCCTTTATTATATCTTCAATGGGATTAACCTTCCAAAGTCATGTAGTAGCAACGACTGCAATGATATTTTTCCATTCCGTTGATGAAGAATTCGAATCTATCTTAAATTTCGAAAATATAATTAAATTCTATGACTCTGATGAAGCTGACACTCTGCATACCCATATATTTTTGATTGATTCATATAATTATCTTTTATCTATTGATGATAAATATTTTGATTCCCATAAGAGTAAAAAAATTTACTCAGACGAATTATTTTCTCACTTGGTTGCCCTTTATCAAAACCTTAACCTAAAACTATTCGCTACAGATAATAATGTTGACAACAATAGAAACTCGTTAAATTTTATTTCAAATAATACTAGTATTATTTTACCAAGCACAATTTCCGATATTTTGATTAAATCATGGTCTACACTTTATAATTTAAATTCCGAGAAAATAGATTCTTTACAGTCACTCCAACTAACTTCGTATCTTTGTAATGCAATGGCATTATTTTCAAATAACAACACAATTACTGAATATAAAGATCAGTTTGAATCGTTTAAGTTTGAAATTTATTATGAATATGCCTACACTTTGGCTTCATTGAGAGAGATTGACTCGTCAATCAATTTTTTGCAATCTTTTGTGTTAAAAGAAAACCCATTTTTTTATAAAGCTTGGCATCTCTTGTCACTTTGTAAATCCATCAAGGAGGACAAACAAGATTCATATAAGATTATATGTTCAGTGTTAGATTCTTTACAAAACAACGACAATGATACAGACAATAAGACACAGGACAAATATAATGAGAAAGCTTGGGAAATTATCAATTTTAAAATAACTGAATTGTATCTAATTGAAGAAATATTTGGTACAAGGGAATCAATGGAATCCCTACCGGATCTATTTGAAACTTTCCACAAAGTTTATGATACTGATTTCAAACTGGATAAAAAACAGAATCTACAGTTGGAAAAAATTTGGTTATTAACAGCCGAATTATATATGAAATTGTATGAACAAGAAAAAGATATTATAGATTACAACAATGATGGCAATGAAAGTTCTAATTGTGACAAAAATTTGCCAGATTTATTAAAACAAGCTAAAGAAGCTATTGTGGAAGCCAAGAAATTAACAACCAATTCAACAGATGTGAATTGTAGTATTATGGAAGGGTATTATTACATGTTAGAAGGAAATTTAACGACAGCATTAAATAAGTTTGAAAAGGCCCTTGATAATGATAAAAATAATGTTGATGCACTTGTCGGTTATTCTCAATTAATATTTTTAAATGTTGAGAATCAACAACAGAATGGAAAATCCAATGACAGTATCTGTAACCTAGAAGATTATTTGCCACTAATAGAAACAAAATTGTGTGATACTAATCGAAATACACATTCCAACACATCCCAACTTTTTATCAATGAGGGTAATGAATTAGCTGCCGTAGCATATGTAAAATTACTTCTAGAACGTAGTATCATAAACTCCATTGATGCCTTCTATTCTGGTGATATATGGTGGTATTTATCGTTAATATACGAGAAATATCAAGAGAGAGAATTTCAAAATGCACTTCTTACCTGCATTCGTAACAAAGAGACCACTCCAATTCGTCCATTTAGATGTTTACAGTAAGATATTACTTCATATTCACACACACACACACACAAGCCAGATATGCAGACACTCTGCATATACACACATCACAGTATATACAACATATACTTCTGTACTATACTATTTATAGTTGCCCTACAACTCTGTAAACATATTTCTTTATATACATAATATGTCTTCTATTTTTGTCGCGCTATCATATATTTTTCATTTGTTTCTAGCTTATAAGAATTCCTAACTGAACAAAATCTGTAATGATGAATTTTATAGATGGAAAGCATTTTAGGTTACGATTGTTACTCCTTCCAACTGTTGTTGCAAGATCAATCGAGTAATATAGACTCGAAAATTCTACTCTTACTTCAACATGTCTTTCCCTGAAGTGTCGATTCATGAAGACATTTCAAAATTGTCAAAGACAAAGGAATCTAAAAGGTTTACACAGTATAATAATAACGATGGTAACCACAATAGCCAGGAAATCAGAGAAGCCATATATAAGAGAGATTGCAAAGAAGCAATAAATAACAATAGTATAAGAACAAAAATATTGAACAATGAAAATATTAAATGGTGTTTATTAGAATTGTTAGGACCAATTTTTTTGACATTTTTATCCTTTAACGTGAGATTTCAAGATATAGATAAGAATAGACAAGTCGTGTGGGATGAAGCTCATTTTGGTAAATTTGGTTCCTACTACATTAAACACGAATTTTATCACGATGTGCATCCACCTTTAGGGAAAATGCTTATTGCTTTAAGTGAATGGTTAGCTGGCTTTAATGGCGATTTCGGTTTTGATTCAAATTCAGATTATCCCGATAACGTCAATTTTAAATTTATGAGGCAGTTCAATGCGGTATTTGGTGCTTTTTGTACCCCATTAGCATTTTTTTCTTCTAAATGGATGGGACTAAACTATTGGTCGGTCTATTTAATTACTTTAATGGTTACTTTGGACCATTCCTTCATCGTTTTATCCAAATTTATCTTATTAGATTCTATGTTATTATTTTTCATTGCTTCAAGTTTTGCATGCATGTGTAAACTTTATAATTTACGTGATAGACAAATGACTAGGAAATGGTCAATTTGGATGCTACTAACAGGTATTTCGTTAGGGTGTGTATGCTCTATTAAATGGGTTGGTCTATTTATTACGTCAGTAGTAGGTCTATATACTGTGCTAGATCTTTTTAAATTGTATCATGACAAAAAGATTGGAAAAGTAAAGTATGTTAGACATTGGATGGTTAGAATTATAGATTTGATTATAATCCCTTTCCTAATCTATTTGTTTTGTTTTAAGGTCCATTTCAGTTTGCTTTATAAGTCTGGAACAGGTGATGCATCTACCAATACTTTATTTCAGGTCAATCTAGAAGGCACTAAAATTGAAAATAGTCCACGTAATGTATTATTTGGATCATATGTAACCATAAGGTCACACGGGTTAAGTCCAAATCTTTTACATTCTCATCCTCAGTTTTATCCTGATGGATCTGGTCAGAGACAAATTACCGGCTATGGACATTCTGATTCTAATAATGTCTGGGAGATTCAATTTTCTAGGCGGTCAACAATGAAGTTTGATGATGACAGAAAAACTTCTGAAGGTACGTTAATTGATGTTAGTGATGGCAGTTTGATCAGATTAGTTCATAATAACACTAGATCAAATCTACATTCCCATGAAATTCCGTCACACGTATCTCGTGGGAATTATGAAGTTTCAGGATATGGGGATGATATAAACGGGGATAGTAAAGATGATTGGATTATTGAGATTGTAGATCAATTAGATTCTGCTAACCCACATTTCCATAAAGAAAATCCGAATCTAGTACATCCTATCTCCACATTTTTCAGGTTAAGACATGCTGATCTAGGATGTTATTTAGCTACAACTGGTCTCTCTTATCCCAACTGGGGGTTTAACCAAGCAGAGATCATTTGTAAATATTCATGGAGTTCTAGAGATAAGTCTACATGGTGGAATATTGAAGACCATTGGAATGATAATCTAGAAGTGGAAGATGATTATGTCCCACCAAAATCTAAATTTTGGACAGATTTTATTTTAATAAATTTTGCAATGGCATCTTCTAATAATGCGTTAATTCCAGACCCTGATAAATACGATCGATTAGCTTCTAAAGCATGGGAATGGCCTACGTTACATAGAGGTCTTAGAATGAATAACTGGGGAGTCAGCCATGCTAGATATTTTATGATGGGGTCGCCATTCAATACTTGGCTATCTACCTTGTTTATTATCTTGTTTCCAATACCTGTATTAACAATTTTAATAAAATGGAAAAGACAAATTACCTTGTTTACTGAGGAACAATGGATATCCTATATGATTCAGGGTATTTTTCCATTTATTGCATGGATAGCTAACTATCTTCCATTTGTAGTCATGGGGAGAGTCACTTATGTCCACCATTATGCTCCGGCTTTATATTTTGCAATCATTTTATTTGGGTCTACAATGAATTTTTATTTAGAAAGGTGTCGTTACTATTTGAAAACTCCAATTTACTTGATTTTATTTACAGGTTGTATCTATATTTACCTTAAATTTTCACCAATATGTCAAGGTATGACAGGTTCCATGGTAAAGTTCCAATATCTAAAGTGGCTGTCTTCATGGGAAATTTGATTGTTTCATTTAAGATAGATTACTGATGTAAAAATATTACAGATAAATAACAGTTACTATCTTACCATTATTTTCCAACATAATTTCTCTTTCTCTTCAGAAGACTTATTGTATATACATATCTGATACGTACAATTAATAGTGCATAAGTATACTCATTATAAATACGAAATTAATTTATTATTTAATATGTAACAGAGTATATACGAGTGGAATTATCACTACTAGCGGAGGCTAAGAAAAGTTGGTTATCACCTCCCGTATTATTAGTGGTCCACCTCAATCTTGTGATTTTATCAGCTGGCGTTATTTTATCATCTAAGTTCATCAATAATCCGAATCCTTCGGAATCGTATTCATAGATCAAAATTTCACCATTTTCTAAACCCACAGCGACAAACAACTTACCATTAATAACAGAATTATGAACTGATAACGCAGTGACCGGTCTAGCATGCTTAATTACATCTTGTTGAATGTATTCCTTCTGATTGGTATCAAACGCCCATGATTTAACACTTCTGTCTCTAGAAGCAGTAAAGAAAACATTACCATATTCCTTAGGAGCCCAATCACCATCCCAAATAATTTTGGTATGTGGCTTTTCATTACCCTGTAATAAAACAAAGGAATTGTCCTCAAAGTTTCTTTCCCAGATACTCCATTTTCTATCTCTACAGACAGCTAACAAATATTTGCCATCATCAGAAAATCTTAATCTTGTAATAGTTAAATTGTGGAATGCCAAGGTTGACTTCATTTCTAGCCATGTGTTAGTTTCAAATATTCTAATGACCGAGTGTTGTGGTGTATTGGACCTACAAGCTGACGCAATTAATTGTCCATCAGGTGATATATCTAAACATGTTATCTCATAACCATGACCGTATAGTTTTTCAGATTCTGGCCATAACAGATGTCTCTGTAACGTATCTTCCATAGGTGGAGTTTCTAATGAATGAACTAAATCATAGGATATATTTTTATTATCATTATTTTCAATCTCATCTGCATTGTTTTCCTCATTAATATCTTCAGTGGCTTTATTAGATAACCCTAAAACTGGAACGGAAGCAGATTCTGGCATTTGTTCAGTAGCTTCAATAGAATGGTCGACAAATTTTTGCAAAATTTCCGCAACACCCTTTGGTTCATCAAATGATCTCAAAATCTTTTCATCACCACCACTAACAAATCTAGACTTATCTAGAGCTTCAACACATATCATGTCGTATCCATGAATTTGTGGTCTAGAAAATTCATGCCAAGTACGTACTGCTCTTTTAGACCCATCTGCATCAAATAACCATGGTGCATATAACCTTGTAGTTTGATCAGAAGAGGTAGACAACAAATATTTCCCATCTGGCGACCAACAAACATCAGTTACTTCCTTAGTAGTACCTGTGATAGCTAATTTTTGTTCAGTAATCAAATTGTCCTTGGATGACCATAATCTCCAAGCACCAGTTTTTCCATTAGTCAGTATAAAATCTTGTTCATTATCAGTAAACCAAAGACATGACCAGAACCCACCAGAAGAACCGGTAGCAGTAGAGGCACCTTTAGACGACAATTCACCTAGTCTTAAATTGCAAACCCAGATACCAGACACTTCATCTGGCTCCCAAACCATTAATGCTGTATCTGCTGTTGAGGATAACAATTGTAAACGAGTCTCATGCCACTGTAAAGAAGAAATCCAATCATCATGTCCCATAATCAAAGCTTCAAAAGTAATACAAACTTTCAAATCCATATCAATATCAAAGATATATTGTTTATTATTTAATAAGGTTAAATTATTCGAATTGTCTTCCACATGTTCAATTAAATCATTAATCTTGATTCTCCACAATCTAATGTAACGATCTTGAGCTCCAGAACACAAAAGGTAATCTCCTGGAGTTTCTTGATAACGGAAGGAAAGTGATTTTACCCAATCCTCATGACCTTCCAATTTTGCAGCTAATTTATGATTATCAATGGTATGCATCTCTGAATTAATAATAAATGTGAAAATAAAAACATGAACAGCGGTACCACCAACAGCCAACATATATTTGTTCCCTAGCACATTTGAAAGCGATAAAGACAATGGTAAAACATTTTTATCAATAGGAAATTCCTTACCCAATACAAAAACTCCTCCATTTATTGAGTCTTGAGTCCAAATAGAAACAAGGCCGTTAGCACAACCTATAGCAATAACACCAGGCAAAACTGTTAAAGCAACAATAGTATGAGTATAGTGGTCAATTGTTTGAATACATTCCACAGCTACGTTGGAAATATCATCATGTTGAAATCGCCAAATCTTAACACAGAAATCCTCTGATGCAGTTACTAATAAATCAGTGCCATGCATAAATCTAACACAAGTCACGTCTGACTTATGTCCTTTTAAGGTAGAAAGAACACCTCTATTGTTTGGATCTAACGGGTTCCATAGTGCAACAGTCTTACCTGCACCATATGCAACTAGTTTTCTTTTTTTACTAAAATCACTTACTTGATTTTGTTGATTGGCACCAATAAATATACTTTCAGCAGATATCACAACCATGTCTGAAAAAGTTCAAAGGATTGATTATAGTCACTAGTTGTTGTTTTTAACAACTCTACTTGAATGTACTGCACCTTAGTTTACCAGTTGATGAAGCTTAAACATATGATGTTCAAATAAATGTATCCAAAATCTTTTTTGTCATAAAAATTTTCAAATGTTGAAAATTCAAATTTATGAATTTTTTTTTTGAAGCATTGTTAAAATTTCTTGGTACCAAAGATAGAGTCGACAACAAATAGAATATCCCTGTCAGAAAATTCAACCTAATGTATTTACATCCAGTTATTCTTTCTGTATGAGAAAATATTAAAAAAACACCAATGATGCTCTCCTGGTATATACCTCAACCTTTTTGATTATCAAAGAAAAATACAATCTTTCTATTTAAGAAATTCACATATTTGTTAGAGACTTTTATGGCAAAAAAAAAAAAATAAAATAAAATACAAAACTAATAGAAGATAAAATGAATATCATTTTATTTTGCAACATATGAAGTTAAATTACTAATTCATTCAAAAGGAATACTTTCAAACATTGCTTTTCTTAACCTTGATATTCGAAAATAAAATGAAAGAACCTGTTTCAATCCTAGGTGTTTAACTTTTTGCCATCTTTACGGACAGAATGAAAATAAAATCAATAATAAACAAAAACATATCAAATGTACAAACACTAATCAGTAAAAATAATATAGGGGGGTGTAGATATCTTCGTTTTCAATCATTTTTTCACAAAGAAAAAGCAACTTCTTTCAGATTTCGGAAAGTACATTAAAGAATTAACCCAATCCTGAATTTATGTCGGTAATACTTAACTTTTCTTTCTTTTAAAATGAATTATATGAAAAAAAAATGTTTTTCCTTCTTTTATTTTTTGACGAAATAAACGAGGAGGCAATTACCCAACCAAAATAAAAAAAATAAAAATATTCAAAAGTTAACAATCTGTGGCCACTTCTAGCTTTCATCTTTCTCTAAGCAAATTTTATTTATTTTAATGCTTATTATTAGCTTTCTCATTCTTGAATGTGTGTTTCAATAAAGTAATGTTAAGTTTGAAGCAAAATAATAACCCAAATTTATATATATAAATATATATATCAGTTTTAATGGTAAAAAACCTAAATAATTTTCTTTTTTTTTAAAAAAATTAAATATTTGATTGACCATTAAAAAAATATCTTAGGAAATATAATAAAAACACAAAGGGTTACATGACTAATTTACAAATACATAAATAACTTTCAGAAAAGCTTCCAACAACAATTAGGGCGCAAGTGGTTTAGTGGTAAAATCCAACGTTGCCATCGTTGGGCCCCCGGTTCGATTCCGGGCTTGCGCATTTTTGCAAATTCGTATTACGCTGAACATATTATGTCCCAGATATTGAGGTTTTAGGGTTCTGTGTAATATCCCAGATATTAAGGTTTTAGGGTTCTGGCTATTGGTTTAGGAAAATGAGGGTTATCGATATTTTCCTAAACTCTCCTTTTTGGAAAATTGTACAAACAAAAACTCGAGAGTGAAAAGATAAGAAACTGTAAAGAAAAGATACAAACATACAAGCAGGAGTAACCAACAGAAGAAGAGCAACGAAGAAGAACCAACGAAGATAGATAAGTGTATAATTTATGTATCTTAGTTAGTATTAGTTAAGTGAGTTTTAGTTAGTGTTAGTTAAGTTATATTTAATATTACGTCTAAAGATATAGAGCGAGTCTATATCTTATATCTATCTCAGTTTGTTATTATTATTAATTTCAAAGTTGACTGCTATCAAAAACTAATAACCTAAGGGTTGTTGCATGAAGATCTACTACGAGAGATATACTCTTCTAGAATAATAAATATGATGAATGATTCCTGGTTGTTGTCCTCTATATATGATTTATAAAGTATAATGTGTATAAGGAATAATTTATACAAAGGGAAATACAGATAGATATCCATGTTTATAAACAAAAAAAACAAGAACGTCGTTGTCAAGTAAAAAGCTTGCAAAATCGTCTGGTGTGACATTAGGACAACATATGTCACACATTACTTATTCCTTATGGATAACCCTATGTTTGTAAGTGTTTGATAGCAATCAACTTGTGTCACTGCAGAAGAACGCCACCTACTTTCTTGGTTTCCATGTTTATAAATCTTACATTTGTTCTATGTATCTATTCACCTGCACTACTCCTTGTACAAGACGTAATTTGTATACTACTGATATATAGAGAACACAACGAAGAACAACTTAACTTATTATGCTAGAAGAGTACGTCGATCATAGTAGATCCTTATATATTATAGAACTAGTAAAATCATCTGATACAAAGTATTCTATGCAATACTTCAGTCTCTTATGACATTTTTTGCACCATGTTATTGTCAAAGAGAAGCTCGTTTGTAGCGTATGAACTTGTATAATATAGTGGTAATTTGAAAACCCACTATAAGAAGGACTGGACAATGTGATAGACAGATAGGTAAGAAGTAAGAAGTAACATTTATTTATTTATTTCCTTTAGCTATTATCGTGCATTTGTTATATTAAAACCAACTTTGCCTATAGTAAATATAGAATTTTCTGATTAGTCCGACATTTCAAATTTAAAGTATATTGCACCAATACTTCGCTATTAGAAATGCAATATATTATAGTTGAAATAAGATTCTTAAATCTACTTGAATTATGGTCCATTCAATGGACTTCAACAATTTTTTATGCAAGTATAAATAAATACTATAAATAAATATACAAATAAATAAATGAATAAATAAATACCTATATGAATTTCGTTACAATGAAAATATAAGAAACTAATGAAAACAAAAAGAATAGTGAAACATTGAGATAAAAAAATTTTTCACAACATGTAATTAGTGATACGATTCTAAAATTTCTTTAGCTTTATAATTGATTACTTGTCTATTTTTTCTTTCTTTCTTTTATTCATTTTTTTTTTGCTGTAATCGTTTATCTTGTTAAATGAATAATTTAAATAATATAGACTTAAGCATCAGTAACACAACCTAAGGAAGCATTAGAAACCAATTTAGCATACTTAGATAAAGTACCTCTAGTGTAACGTGGGGCTGGTGGGGTCCATTGTTCCTTACGCTTAGCTAATTCTTCTGGAGAGACCTTCAAATCGATAACGTTATTGTCGGCATCGATAACGATTTCATCACCATCTTTAACTAAAGCAATTGGGCCACCTTCAGCGGCTTCTGGAACAACGTGACCAATCAAGAAACCGTGAGAACCACCAGAGAATCTACCATCGGTTAATAATGCGACATCTTTACCTAAACCATAACCCATCAAAGCGGAAGATGGTTTCAACATTTCTGGCATACCTGGACCACCCTTTGGCCCTTCATATCTAATGATACAGACAGTCTTTTCACCTTTTTTGATTTCGCCACGTTCTAAGGCTTTGATGAAAGACTCTTCTTCTTCAAAGACACGTGCTTTACCCTTGAAGTAAGTACCTTCTTTACCAGTGATCTTGCCCACAGCACCGCCTGGAGCTAAAGAACCATATAAGATTTGTAAGTGTCCAGTTGGCTTGATTGGATTGGAGACAGGTCTAATGATGTTTTGTCCTTCAGATAGACTTGGGGCCTTCTTTGCACGCTCGGCCAAAGTTTCACCAGTAACAGTCAAACAGTCACCATGTAAGAAACCTTCGTTGTACAAGAATTTAATGACGGCCTGGGTACCACCGATCTTAATCAAATCGGCCATAACGTGTTTGCCAGATGGTTTGAAGTCACCTAATAACGGGGTTTTATCACTGATTCTTTGGAAATCGTCTGGTGTAATCTTAACACCAGCAGAATGCGCCACAGCGATTAAATGTAACACAGCGTTAGTAGAACCACCAGTGGCAATAGCATAGGTGATTGCATTTTCAAAAGCTTGCTTAGTGAAGATATCACGTGGTAAGATGTTTAATTCCATAGTCTTCTTAATTGCTTCACCAATAGAGTCACATTCGTTCATCTTTTCCTTTGAAACAGCAGGGAAAGCAGAGGAGTTTGGTAAAGTGATACCCAGGACTTCAGCAGCAGAAGCCATGGTGTTGGCTGTATACATACCACCACAAGAACCTGGACCTGGACAAGCGTGTTCCACGATATCCTCTCTTTGTTCCTCAGTAATTTGATTGGAGATGTACTGACCATAGGATTGGAAAGCGGAGACCACGTCAATTTCTTTAGTGGCAGTTGGGTCATTTTGGGATGCACAAGTTCGAGAACCAGGTAGGATAGTACCACCGTAAACCATGATAGAAGGTCTATTATGTCTACCCATTGCCATTAAGACACCTGGCATATTTTTATCACAGGAAGGAATTGCAATACTAGCATCGTAGTGTTGAGCCATGATGATAGTTTCAAAGGAATCAGCAATGACTTCTCTACTTTGTAAAGAGTATCTCATACCCGTAGTACCCATAGAGATACCATCAGAGACACCAATTGTATTAAATTGCATAGCCTTTAGGTTAGCTTTTTCGATGGATGCGGCACATCTATGGTTTAAGTCTAACAAATGCATATTACATGGATTACCTGACCACCAACAAGAACCAACACCAACTTGTGCTTTACTAAAATCACCCTTCTTGAAACCGGTTGCATAAAGCATAGCTTGAGAAGCACCTTGGTCCTTTGGTTCAGTGATTTGATAGGAATACTTATTCAATTTCTTAGCCACATTCTTAGTGGTAGAAAAAGACCTTGTGGATACAGCTCTAGATAATAGACCCATGTTTTGTGATTAGTTATATTGATATCGGTATGGATCGCTCAAAAGACGGTATACGAGGAAGACAAAAAGAAAAAAAGAAAGAAAATAGAGGAAGAATAAGTTAGCAGCAATAGACAACGATTAACAAGTGAAAGTTTGAATACAAGTAAGAAGTCGATAGCTTAAAATAAGGTACATACATATATATATATATATACACATATATACATTGACTTAACTGTCTACTATTTAATACTGTTTTCTAAAGTCAACTCAATCTTTTCCTTCCTTCATCCTTTATAAATAACATCGGATCTTAAATTAAAATTAGACTTAAAAAGAAAAAAAAATTTCTTTTTTTTTCTTTTCTTCCTTTTCTTTTCGTTTTGCTTACGACAACGACCAAAAAAAAAAAAAAAGAGTCATCGTGTCGATTTGAACAAACGCACCACTGGCGTTGAGAAATAACATAAAAAATTGGATAAAAACGCAATATCTAACGAAAAAGACCGAATATTTCCCCTTCTGTCACTCATCGACTCTCCAAAAAACCTCCGGTAACGGCAAAAAGGTCCGGGAGAGGGAAGGAAAAGAGAAGAAGAAACGCAGAGGAAACCTTGTGAAGTTAAACCGCAGGATGCGTTGCGTGTGTTATGGTAAAAACAAAAACAAAAACAAAAACATTATATTATTTGCTTCTATAATTTACTTGTATGTACGTCAAACAGCAGGAGACACATATTCCACAACAGTATACAAAAACATATAACAAAACATTATTAAACAAGTAAAACACACACACGCAGACACACACACTTATATATATATATATATATATATATATATATATAGATATGAGTGTTGCAGATTTGAAATATATAGATGCTCCAGAGCTATACCAATGGATTCAACAAGGACATACTACTCTGTTACACGAACCATTCCAAGTCATTGATGTTCGGGGGAGTGATCATGTCGGAGGTCATATTGTAGGTGGATGGCATAGACCTTATAAACTAATTTCACATGATCCAGAGTTGTTGAACCAATTACTCGAAGATCTCCGAGAGCTTGTAGCATCGTCAGACGACAAATGTGTCAATGCAGTCTTCCATTGTGCTCAATCACAACAGAGAGGTCCAGCAGCAGCATTAAAATTGTTAAGAATTATGAATAAAAATGACCGTGAACGTATTCGTGTTTGGATTCTACGTGGAGGTTTTAATCATTGGCAAGATCAATACGGTGAAGATCCAAGTGTAACAGCGGATTATCAACCAGATCTTTGGAGTTGGTAAAAAAAGAAAAAAACCAAGATACATACACAAACATACGTATACACAAACATACATAAATATACATATATCTATATAATGTTGTATATATTATTATACATACACAGATCTAACGAAGAATTATCTCATCGGCGTGTATTTTCCCCATTTAGGTAATCTAACATAATTCTGCGTTTATTTTATTTTATTTTATTTTATTTAATTTTTTTGGGGAAGACTTTTTTGTTGGTATCGATCGGTAGTGTCGTTTATAGTGATATTAGTCACTATCTCTCAACTTTTATCTCTCTATTCTTTCCCAAAAAATTATTTTGACTTCGTTTCGTTTCGTTTCGTTTCGTTTCGTTTCGTTTTGTTTTGTTTTGTTTTGTTTTTCCGGATTTTTGGGATTTATTATTTCTTATTTATTATTTGTTCGAGGTCCATCGGTCGGTAGCTGATTATTCGGCTGATCGATTATTAAAAGTGATTTGTGTGACATCTCTCCAAATCCCTCGAGGAACATAGGGGCCTGGGAAAAGAATGGGATGGAAAGAGGTAAGAAGGAGTCACACAACCTGAGAGACTCGTTTTATCTTGACTATCTAAATATCTTTAACATATCGTTTCACCTTCTCTCTCTCTCTCTCTCTGTGTCAATCCATATATTTCTCTTTGTCTTTAACTGTGAAGTTTTAGCTACACAATATCTATCTATCTGTATATATATATATATATATATATGTATACGTATTAAAGGTACTTTTTGTTTAATTAATTGCTTTTTTTTTTCTCTCTTTTTAAGTAAAGAAAGGAGCAAAGGCTCTATTAGCTATTATTTTTTCCACTTTCTTGCAAGTCCTTTAGTAATATACCTTTCCCTTTATCCACTTCCCCCTCTCCTCTCTACAAAAACACTATATTATACATACCTTTAACGCCCACTCACACCTCCCTCTTCACTCCTTTCCTACAAAATATTCCACAGACAATCACAATGGCACAGATTATAGACGGGAAAGAATGTGCTCTTTCCATTCGTAATGAAATCGCTTCTGAAATAGATTCTTTAAAACAATCTATACCAGATTTTGAACCATCTTTAGCTATTATTCAGGTCGGTACACGTCCTGATTCCTCTACCTACGTTCGTATGAAAAGAAATGCTGCTAAAGATGCCCAGATCAACGTCCAATTCATTCATTTGGACGACAATGTCACAGAATCTCAACTGTTAAAACATGTCTCCGAATTGAATCAAGCTGAATCAATCCATGGTATCATCGTACAATTACCTTTACCTCCACATATCAACGAGGATAAAGTCACCTCCGCCGTCTTACCGGAAAAGGACGTGGATGGGTTTGGTCCATTCAATGTGGGTGAGTTAGCCAAGAGACATGGTAACCCAACTTTCTTACCTTGTACTCCAAAGGGGGTCATAGAACTATTAAACCGTTACAACGTCCAAATAGAAGGTACTCGTTCCGTTGTGGTCGGTAGATCAGACATTGTTGGGTCGCCAGTGGCTGCTTTATTAACCCATTGGAACTCTACCGTCACTGTGGTCCATTCAAAGACTCCAAACATTGAAACCTATTTCAAAGATGCAGATATCGTAGTCGTTGCAATAGGCCAACCTGAGTTCATCAAGGGGGAATGGTTTAAAGATAACACAAAGGGTTGTACCGTGATTGATGTAGGTACCAACTATGTCGAAGATTCCACCAAGAAATCTGGGTTCAGATGCGTCGGTGACGTCGAATTCGATGTCGCTAAAAAATATGTCAAACTGATTACTCCAGTTCCAGGTGGTGTTGGTCCAATGACCGTGGCTATGTTAATGCAAAATACTTTGATTGCCGCAAAGAGATACTATAATGACGTTTACGATATAGGTCTTAATGGTGAGGACGACAACAACAATAAAAATAAAACTTTATACGAAAATGATCCATTGAAGCTATTGAAACCCGTTCCATCAGATTTCGAAATCTCTAGAGCTAGAATACCAAAGGAGATCACCCAAATCGCTAAAGAATCAGGTATCCATGACTCCGAATTTGAGCCTTACGGTTCTGTAAAGGGTAAAGTTGATTTGAAGATTCTTGATCGTTTAAAGGATAGAGAAAACGGTAAATATATCTTGGTGACAGGTATTACTCCAACGCCACTTGGTGAAGGTAAGTCCACTACTACCATCGGGTTAGCTCAAGCTCTTGGGGCCCATCTAAATAAAACTGTTTTTGCTAACGTGCGTCAGCCATCCATGGGTCCAACTTTCGGTATCAAAGGTGGTGCTGCAGGTGGTGGTTATTCCCAAGTTATTCCAATGGATGAATTCAATTTACATGTCACTGGTGATATCCATGCTATCTCTATGGCAAACAATTTGCTTGCCGCTGCCATTGACACCAGAATGTTCCATGAATCAACACAAAAAGACGGTCCATTATATAAAAGATTAGTTCCAGCAAAGAAGGGTCAAAGAAAATTCACTAAATCTATGTTGAGAAGATTATCTAAATTGGGCATTGATAAGACTAATCCAGATGATTTGACTGAAGATGAGATTCATAGATTTGCTCGTTTGAATATTGATCCAGAATCCATCACTTGGAGACGTGTTGTCGATTGTAATGACAGATTTTTACGTGGTATCACTGTTGGTGAAGCTCCTACAGAGCGTGGCTTCACAAGAAAAACTGGATTTGACATCTCTGTTGCTTCCGAGTGTATGGCAATTTTGGCTCTTTGTAACTCCTTGGAAGATTTAAGAGAAAGATTAGGTAGAATTGTCATTGGTACAAATAAAGAAACCGGTGAACCTGTCACTTGTGAAGATATTGGCTGTGCTGGTGCCATGACTGCATTATTAAAGGATGCCATTAAACCAAACATTATGCAAACTTTAGAAGGTACTCCTGTTTTTGTTCATGCCGGTCCATTTGCAAATATTTCCATTGGTGCAAGTTCAGTGTTAGCTGATAAGATTGCTTTGAAGTTAGCAGGTGTAAATCCAAAATGGACTCCAGAAATGAAAGCCAACAAAGTTGGTTATGTTATCACTGAAGCAGGTTTCGATTTCACTATGGGTGGTGAAAGATTCATAAACATCAAATGTCGTTCCTCTGGTTTGACTCCAGATGTTGTTGTAATTGTCGCTACTGTTAGAGCATTGAAAGTTCACGGTGGTGGCCCAGAAGTCAAAGCTGGTTCCCCACTACCGGCTGAATATTTGAATGAGAACTTAGAACTATTAGAAGCTGGTTGTGCTAATTTGGCTAAGCATATTGCTAATGCAAGACAATACAACCTTCCTGTTGTGGTTGCTATTAATAAGATGTCTTCTGATACTGATAGAGAACATGAAATAATTAAAGAACAATCCTTAAAGGCTGGTGCCGTTGATGCTATTGTGTCAAACCACTGGGAAGAAGGTGGTTTTGGTGCTATAGATTTAGCCCGTGGCATAATCAAAGCCACTCAGGATTGCTCAAATGATCAATTTAAGTTCTTATACGAATTAGATACCGGCTTATCTATTGAAGACAAGCTTACAAAGATTGCCCAAGATATGTATGGTGCAAAGGATATCGAATTGAGTGAAACTGCTCAAAAGAAGATCGATTTGTATACATCTCAAGGTTTTGGTAACTTACCAATATGTATTGCCAAGACTCAATACTCGTTATCTCACGATCCAGCTTTGAAGGGTGTTCCAACTGGATTCACATTCCCAATCAGAGATGTTAGAATTGCTACTGGTGCACAATATCTTTATGCATTAGCTGCAGAAATCCAAACTATTCCTGGGTTACCAACTCATTGTGGGTTTATGAATATTGAAGTTAACGAAGATGGTGAAATCGAAGGCATGTTTTAAGGGATAAACTATATGGTATAGTAATTAACCTATCCTATATATATATATTATAAATGTTTTTCTGTAATGTTTCTATGTGCACTATTATATGATTCTTTTTTATAGTGGAGTAATTGTAATGTTGTAGTGCAGGATATGTGTTTAGTATCTATATATATTTTTTTCTGGGATTTTGTTAAATAAAAGAGAAATGAGAATACGAAAATACCTTTAAAAACGTGCCAGATTATAAAAAAGGGGAAAAGCTTGCAATAGAGAAGAACAATATTAAACGTCCTTGTTACTTTCAATGGCAAAGGCTAAAATATACTATAAGAGTAAACAACAAGAGATTAATAAAATATTGATATTGAAGGCTCCAAAATACAAAATTAAAATTCCCCCCCAAAAAAAAAAAAGATAAAGGATAAAAAGATTATAAAGAAAACATATTAAAAATAATAAAATATGCTAACTTGCACTGTTACGGACACCGTATTTGACTTTGTGGATAAATTTGTTCCGCAATGGTTTGAGAAGAATAACAAAGAACCATTAATAATTTACATCTCAGGGCCTCAAGGATCAGGCAAAACTTATACTACTACAAAATTATATGAACATTTGATAAAAAAGTATGGCGACTTACGATCCATTGCGCATATGTCATTAGATAATTTTTATTTAACACATGATGATCAGTTAAAAATTAGCGAACAATATTCTCATAATAAGTTGTTCCAAGGACGTGGATTACCTGGAACTCATGATATACCATTATTAAATCAAGTTTTACAAAACATATTACAAAATAAAAGTGGTGGAAGTGATACTGACCACATACTAATACCTACATATGATAAATCTAAGTACAATGGTGAAGGAGACAGGAGCGACATTGTTGTACAATGCAAAATCCCGGTTGACATTTGTATTATCGAAGGTTGGTTCCTAGGATTTACTCCATTGTTATCTACAGACGATGAAGAGCTATTATTAAGTGGTGATATGATAGATGTAAATGCCAAATTATTTACATATAGTGATTTATTGTGGAATAATCCTGAGATCAATTCTTTGGGGATTGTCTTTGCTACAAATGATATATCAAATGTATACGAATGGAGAAAACAACAAGAACATGAAACTATAAGAGAAAAAGGAAATGGAATGACTGATGAACAAGTGGTAAAATTTGTGGACCGTTATATGCCATGTTATGAGTTATATTATAATAATTTTGTTCGTGGAGAGAGACTAGGATCTGTCGCAACTCTGACATTGGGAATCGATATTAATCGTAATTTACATTATACAAAGACCCGTTGCATTGAATAATGGATAATCATTAATATCTATTCAATTCTATACATAGATATATACATATATGCGTTCTCTTCTTCCTTTTTTAAGGAGAAATGTAGTCCTTGTTTATTTATAAGGTTCTATATTTTTTTTTTGTACCTATACTTGTTTTTATTATAATTTTTTTCTATTTATTTTTTGAGATATAATAAACTATATTATTGTTAATGAATAATCCAAAATGAATCAAACTATTCTCTCCACTCTATAGAGATTAAAGAATAAGCGATTCAATAAAAGAACAGCTCCAGTGTAAAAAATAGTACATTAATTCGAAGAGTCTGTGTTGTACAACATCATCAATAATAATATCGACATTCATCATGACAAGTAGTGAAAATGGAATAAATTATCAAGATTTATTGAGAAAAATACCTCTATATAATAGTTACGGAACGAGCTATCCAAAACAGATACCCCCAAAATTGGAATTACATGAAATATTACCATTAAATTATAAGTTACAACCATTACCACCCTTAAATGAGATGTTTGATCCTTGGATGGAACAGTGTGACAGATTACTAAAGGAATGTAAGGAATACAAAGAAGAACCAAAAAAGTTTGAAGAATTTTATTTTAAAGAATATTTGAGGCAGATACCACCGAGTTTGCTAGATCGTAAAGTCTTATCTCCTAATAAAATAAACCGTACAAATAACATATAGTAGTATACATATATACATATATATCATTACAAATATATATATATATTCCAAAACATTCACTCTTAATCATATTAACAAGGCCAAATAAGAAAAAAATGGAAAGATATTGCAATCTCAGCAAATAATAATAATGATATCTATATGTACGTATGTAACAAAGAAGAAGAGATGAAATAAAGCTCAAATTACTTTGGATTCCTTCAATTTGGCAATCAATTCATCTACACTGCCTACCACGATACCAGGCTTCTTTACAGTAGGTTCATTTAAGGATACTATATTAAGTCTTGATTCGAAATCCACATCAGAGAAATCCTTTTCTAAAGATAATTCTTTAATTGGTTTTCTTTTCACCTTCATTAATTTGGGTAAAGGTACATACCTTGGAGTATTAAGTCTTAGGTCTGCAGTGACAACACATGGCAACGAAGCTCTTAAAGTTTGATCTTCTGTACCATCAGTTTCACTCGTAACAGTAATATTATCTGATTCAACTGTAACACTTGATGCATTGGTTAGTTGTGACCAATTTAACAACCCAGCCAACATTTGTCCTGTTTGGCCTGAATCATCATCAATGGCCTGTTTCCCCAAAAGTACAAGGTTATAATCTCCTTGAGTAACAAATTGTTTTAAGATCTTCGCAATAGCTAAAGGTTGAAGATCATATTTACCACTATTTATCCATGTAACATCGTGGATACCTTTAGCCAAGCAGTTTCTTAAAATATCACGACATTGTGGGTTAGAACCAATAGAGACTGCATGAGTGGTTACTGTACCCTTTGGTAATGCAGATTCCAATTTTAAAGCTTCTTCTAAAGCGATATCATCAAAGGGGTTAATGCTGAATTTGAAACCTTGAGTCTCTATACCTGTACGTGCTGCATTCAATACAGGCTTTAATTGATAATCTAGGACTCTCTTCACTGGGACTAAAATACGTAATTTAGACATCACAACACAGGATGAAAATAATATAAAAATATGAAACCAGAGATATAGGCGTATACGAGCAATGTATGCAGTTAGTAGTCTTCAGGTTAAACAAGTTAAAAGAAATGAAAAACTGTTAATAGTGTTATATAGTATTAAAAAATCGATATATACTATATAATCTAAGAAATAAAATGTGAATAAAAATAACCAGTTTACATTTCTAAAAAGTTATTTTGTTTATTTTTAGTCATATGATTATTATTTCCTAATAACAAAGAAAAAAGAGTCAATAGTGAGCTTTGTTTCAGGATTAGTCTTTCAATTTTTAGTTTCTTTTCACCAGAATCTTCAACAATATCTTTTTTTACGAAATGAATGACTTTGAACAAGAAAAACGAAACAAAAAAGAAAAAAGAAAATTTCCTCGAAGGATCTCATTTTCTTGCATACGACAAAAAAAACAAAAGAAAAAGGGATTTCTTATAAATAGTGGGGATATTTATTATGCGAGATCAGTTTTCTCGAATTGTCGTAGGTGACGAAGAAGCAATGTGGAAAGTTGAAGATTGGCACAGGTTGAAAACTGCCAAAAGATAAACGATATTCTATCTTTGGACTGAGTTAGTTAGCTGTTCAATCTATATTGGATAATATCATTAAGATAGAAAAACAAGCAAACGATATAATAAATAATAAATTGACGAATAATTACTAGAGACTTAAACAGCATGTCCTTATACAAATACGTTTTAACATTTATTAATAGGTCCGAAGAACCTTTGTCTGACATAAAAATACAAGAGTTGTTATTGAAAGTTGTGGCTCATATTCCAAGTGAAATCCAAACAGAGTTCACCCAAACCAAAAGATTAGGTTTTCGTGCATTTGACCAATATTTGACCTCTTCATCACCCATAGATAAGAGTGTGTTCAAGGGGATAACTGATTCAGTAGATATCATTTTACAACAAGACGATAAGTACCGTCAAGGTAAAAAAGTGTTTGCCTTCGATATGGATTCCACACTAATCTATCAAGAGGTCATTGAATTGATTGCGGCTTACGCTAATGTTGAGCCACAAGTTAAAGCAATAACCGACCGTGCCATGAACAATGAGATTGATTTCCAAGAATCCCTAAGAGAGCGCGTTGCCTTATTAAAGGGTTTATCAATTGAAAGAATATATGAGGAAGTCAAGACTAAGTTAAATATTACTCGTGGTGTTCCAGAACTTTGCCAATTTTTGAAGAAAAAGGGTACCAAATTAGCAGTCTTATCTGGTGGCTTCGTACCTTTTGCGGAATATATTCAAAATCAATTACAGATGGATTACATGAGGGCCAATATCTTGGAGACTAATGCACAAGGTCAATTGACTGGTAATGTACTTGGTGATATTGTGGATGGCACAGTCAAAGCTGAGACTTTATTATTATTATCTGAAAAATGGGGGGTTGCATTGGAAGAGACAATGATGGTAGGTGATGGTGGTAATGATTTGCCTGCTATGGGTGTTGCTGGTTTCGGTATTGCATGGAATGCGAAACCAAGAGTTCAATCTGAAGCACCATGTCAACTGAATAGTTATACTTTATTGGATGCCCTATATATCCTTGGCTATACAGATGATGAAATCAAAGCTACCTTACAACTACAATAAAGATTTAAAAAAATCAAGAAAAAAAATAATGCCCTAATTATACACATATAATGATAATGTAACGAATAGATAAAAAACGTCATTAATAAAATAGACTATAACAATCATACTTCTATGTACACGCACTGTATAGGTAGACGCTTTTTTTATTATTATCTTTAAGTAATCAATTAAATGAAAATAAACAAAGAAAAGAAAAAGAATAATTGGTTAAATGTTAGAAATATATTAAAAAAAAATGAATACAAAGGCTTATGTATATATATATATACATCTATGCAAAAAAAAAATTATTAATATACGTAAATATAATCATAAAACAAAAGTTATCCACAGCAACAAACAAAAAAAAAATTAAAAAACTAAAAGTAAACACACAATTTAGTTAATAGTAAATCAGATGTTAGAAACAATGTTTTGCTTAACGGCAGCCATATTAGCACCGACGACTCTAGTCACTTCATTGCCGTTCTTGAAAAAAACTAAAGTTGGCATGGCAGAGACACCGTATTTTTGAGCTAAATCAGGGACTTGGTCAACATCCACCTTTAAGAAGGTAGCTTGTTCAGTGTATTGTTCGGCGAACTTGTCGATCATTGGAGCAATCATCTTACATGGACCACACCAGGTAGCAAAGAAATCAACAACGACTAACTTGTCAGTACCAGATAAAGTGGCATCGAATTCAGAAACAGAAGAAACTTGAGCGACCATTTTTAATATTTATATTTATGTATGAATGTGTGTGTGTAGGTATTTATGCTTACTTATTTGTCTATAATCTATTGATTAATTGATGGGTGGAATATATCCAGAGAGTTAACACATACGTATATATATATATATAGAAGTGACAGGGAAAATTTGAGAAACTTGTTTAACGGGTAAACTGGGAAAGTGACCTTTATATACAGGTTACACAAGGTGGGAGTGAGAGTAGTGGAGGGGGGGGGAGGGAAGAAGGTTGTGGTTACCAGAGGGAACGTTAACAGAATAACAGAAGAGAGAAACCGACCAAACGCACACACACCAAAACGAAGAGATTTTGTTAGTGGTGGGTGGATTAATTAGTAAGAAACCATGCTTACAAAGAAAAAAAAAAACGGTCAATTCCCTTGATGACTAAGACAGTACGTATCAAATGACGAACAGCAATTACTAAAGAAAAAACCGTAGTAAGTTTTTTTTGCTCTCTCGTTTTCTTTCTCTATCTAAAGTTTCTCATTTTCGTGTGTTTTTCTGTTTTGGGCCCGCCAATTCTTAATTTTTCTCTGCTGGAAAGGTTCAAAAGAAAAGAAAAGAAAAAAAAAGAAGCCTAGAATCTGAAAGCCGACTTAACCCATATTTAGTCAGTATAATAATAATAATATATTATGTAATCCTTTTCGGAAAGTCTTACAAAACCGAAAAACAAAAACAAAAACAAAAACAAAGACAAACAACACAACAAACAACATAACAATGTGCTGTTGCACATATCTGCTTAGTCAGTGAATTAGGAAGAAAAAGTTCACTTATGAGCATTTATTTTATTTATCAAGCTTATGTTACATAGCGTGTCATTTTTGATCAATGATGTGCTTCTTTGTACTGCTAACGCCGCATTTAATCTTACTTGAATATATTCACGACAGGAAGAGCTACATTGTTTCATTCTTTACTTTTTGGGGCCAATTTAAAGGATAAGATATCATTTTCTCCCTCGCAGATTCTAGCATCTTCACTGACACGTACCCCACCAACTGTTTCAATGGCTGCGATGGTCACGTTAGTACCCAAAATATGACGTCCAACTTCTCCTGCCGTAGACCCTCTTTTAACTAGGATACAATCTTTAAATATATAGTTACCATCATTACCGGTAAAAGTATGAATATTCTTCACTGTATATACAGGGATTAAATCTAGTAATCCGGCGGCCTCTTGCAAAACTTGCACAACACCAGTGGATCCAAATCTATACAGCACTAAATCTCTGATTTTGTCTATCTTTTGTAAAACATTTTCATCTAATGGCCTCAGCTGATCTGGATCGTCCTCACACGTATCAACAAACTCTGTTCCCTCTTCATAACGAATGTAATTTTGTTTTTTCAATCTTCTTAAAAACACCTCAGTAACAGCAGATGTTATCACCATTTTGTGATCTTTTTGATATCGTAACATAATCTTTGAAACATTTTTATCTGCATCTGGATGGTCTATCTTATTTAATGCTAGCACCATAGGGAATTTCTCCTTCATAAATTCTTTAACTACACGAGTAATCCATTCATCGTCCCAATTTTCCAAAGGTGGTAAATCCTCAATTCTATCCAAAGCCCGTTTCACCATGACTGGTAATGACCCATACCCACCAAATTGCGCCTGTAATGTATCCACAATAGATGATTTGGTAGCTGTATGTTTTCTAACAATAGAGCCCCATCGACGTTTCAAATTCCCCTCGATCCAAAGTCTAATTTCATCTTGTAGCCACTCAATATCGTATAGTGGGTCATATCCACGAGTATTTTTACCTTCTGCATCTGTGGTACCACTAACATCAACAACATGGATCAAAGCATCTGCGTGTCTTAAATCATCTAAGAACTTGTTACCTAGCCCACGTCCACTATGAGCACCAGGCACTAAACCAGCAACATCCAGTAACGATACAGGAATGTGACGTTTACCCGATTCACACCAACCGTAATTTGGTTTGCACATGGATTCTTTGCCTACTCTTGAACAGGCACATGTGACCTGCAAGTAACCTGTAGCCTTATTTGGATCAATGGTACAAAAGGGGAAGGCGCCTACCGCTGCATTGGCATCTGTCAATGAGTTCAGTAGTGTAGATTTTCCTGCACTTGGTTTCCCAACAATCCCAATTAATGGATCTCTAGCCATTTTGAATAATCTGTTTTTAAAAAGTGGATTCTACTACAGTATTTACCTTTATTCAAGAACAGAGAAAGGAAGAAAAGTAATGAAAAAAAAACAACATATTTTAAATATAAACACATTGATACAAAGTCATATACACAATATATATATATATATATATATATTCAAAGCTGATTTAAAAAACACTTAGTATCTTTCTCTGAACCATCACCGACTAAAAAATAAATTTTGACCTCTCTTCTGTAAGATACAAGCATTACCCGGAAAAACGGCCAATATGTTAAGAACCTTTTAAAAATTTGCAATGTTTATCTATATCAAGATTTCGCTATCTGTACAAAGTTGCTTACGTACATTATTTATTCCTTATTAGCCATCGCCTACTATCTCTGAACCTATACATATGTGCTCAATGCAGAAAGTTACTGTTCTTGTATATCTTATATTTAAATTGACATATATATTTCTTCGATGAGATCAGATTTTTTTCATTTGGCAAAAAAGAAAAAAAAAAAGAAAAAAAACGTTAAAGTTTCTTTTTATTTCTTTTTGTTCGACAACGGAAGAAAAATTTAAATCTTGAATATACTGAATGGAAATCTAGAAAGAAGACAGATTGACTGTGGTAAAATATGTGAGTGGATTCTGGGGTATAAAAGAAATACTTTCTTACACCAGATACATACACGCTGGGTCCTACTTCAAAATCTATCTACAAAGAAAGAAAATACTATCGTTCACCGGTAGAGGCATAGTTAAAAGAAAGAAAAATTATTAAAATAATAATAAGTTAAACAGCAATGAGCCAACAAAAAGAAGAATTTTTCAAACCAGTAGGTGAAGCTGCTGAAGAACTTTCTAATGAAAAGTTGGGAAACAACAACGACAATACTACTACTACTACTAAGGATACCAATAATATTGATTCTAGCAACGATATTGGTTTAAAGAAGACTGGTGCAGAAGATGCTATGGGTCATCCGGTTCAAGAAATCGAATCTCTTTGTATGAATTGTCATGCAAATGGAACTACTCGTCTTTTATTGACTTCAATCCCATACTTTAGAGAAGTAGTCATCATGTCCTTTGAGTGTCCACATTGTGGATTTAAAAACTCTGAGATTCAACCAGCTTCCACTATCCAAGAATTAGGATCCAAATACCAATTGAAAGTGGAACAAAAGGAGGATTTTAATAGACAAGTTATCAAATCTGAGACCGCAACTTGTAAGTTCGTTGAATTAGATATTGAAATTCCTCCTAAGCGTGGTGTATTGACCACTGTCGAAGGTTTATTAACTGAAATGATTGATGATTTATCTGCAGATCAAGAAGAAAGATTAAAAGTTGACAAGAATCTACATGACCAAATCGAAGCAGTTATTAACAAAGTTAAAAGTTATATCCAATGCGAGCCAAACACATTGCCATTGACTTTCATCCTTGATGACCCTGCTGGTAATTCATGGATCGAATACAAACCAGGTGAACCACAACACAAATGGTCACATAGAGAGTATGCACGTTCAGATGAACAAAATGTTCTTGTTGGGATTTTGACAAGAGATCAACTGGAACAACGTCGTCAAGAAAGGTTAAAAGCATTATCCAGTCGTGGCAGAAACACTTCAGAAGCCGCAAAAGTCGAAACCACTGTCCATGGTTTCTTATCGGATTCTACCGATATTGAAAATTTTAATAATGAAGTTCAAACTTTCACAGCTAGTTGTCCATCTTGTGGAGGGTCTTGTGATACTCATATGAAACCTGTTGATATTCCACATTTCAAAGAAGTCATTATCATGTCCACCGTCTGTGACCACTGCGGCTATAAATCCAATGAAGTGAAAACTGGTGGTGCTATCCCAGAGAAAGGTAGAAGAATCACATTGTATTGTGATGATCCAAGCGATTTATCTCGTGATATCTTGAAATCCGAAACATGTCTATTAAAGGTCCCTGAATTACATTTAGATATCCAAGAAGGTACCTTAGGTGGTAGATTCACCACTCTAGAAGGGTTATTAAGACAAGTTTATGAAGAATTAGAATCTCGTGTTTTTACTCAAACTTCTGATTCTATGGATGAAGCAACAAAGGCAAACTGGGTCAAATTCTTTGATGATTTGAAAGAGGCTTTAGCAGGCAAACGTAAATTCACCGTGATTATGGAAGATCCGTTGGCTGGTTCTTATATACAAAATGTATATGCACCAGATGACGATCCTAACATGAAGATTGAAGATTATGAAAGAACTCCAGAACAAAACGAAGACTTAGGTCTAACTCAAATGAAAGTAGACTAATCAGACAATAAAAATTCACGCATTTTTTGCACATACGATACTCATTCTTATACAAATATATATATATATAATATTGTAATATTTCTTATCTCCTATTTTTTGTATAGAAGTAGTGTTTTATATAAATAAAACAGGTTTCTCACCGCTTTTACGCTCTTTTCTTTTTTCTTAGAAAAAAGAAATAGCTTATAATGTTAAGGACAGTATTTCCTACTCAGTAAATTTACATAAATTGCTTCCAATACTCTGTGCTCACTAAGAACTCTATTCGCTACGTGAACAATGATTAGTATAAGGTGCTAAATCCGCTTAGAAGACCTCCAGGGAGTGATAATTTTGTCAGATCTTGTTCGAGGGACCTTTGATTATTGCGAGATATGCCAAAGGTAAGAATTTTATTTAATATACATCTTAGTGCTGACATTAAGAGGTAATCCTTAATATCATACAAGAACAACAATAACATAACAAAAACTTATAACAAGTTGATAATAAAACATTTGGATTATTATTTAATATTATATAGAGCATTAATAAGGGTGTTTGCACTTATACTAATTACTTTTATTCATTAATTCAGTTACAACAACTCTTACACTACTTTAAAATGACACATAAACTAAGTTCATTAGAAGAATATTTTTTCTACAGAAGTAGTTGGGATTTACATTCATGTTTTTACACTGCTATTAAATTAAATGAGTTGCCTACACAATCACAAATAGGTTATGCTTTACAAAAGACTATCAATTATTTCCCACCATTGTATAGTAATGTACAGACTAAAGATGATAGAGTTTCCAGTGACAAAGAATTGTATATGACTCCATTTAAATTTGAATCAATTAGATTTGAAGATGTGGTAGATTACAAAGATTGGGATGAATTGAATACAGAGAACATTAATTCCATCTTTAAAGAATATAATTTCTCTTATTTTAAAGAAAGTCCCCTTTGGAAACTATTAATCGTACCTAAAATAACTACTTTAATTTTAGTTGCTGATCATGTTCTTTCGGATGGGATTGGTACCGTCAAGTTTTGGCAATATTTTACAAAAAATTTAGGTCCTCAAATGGATAACATCGACAATCCAATTTTGTTTCACACTGATTCCCAAAGTATATCCATTAAAGAATACATACATCCATACGATCTATGGCCAGTTTCTAAGTCTTGGAAACTGAAGAGATTTGTATTATCATGCTTGTTTAAATATTTTCCCAACTTAGTCGCAGGATTGGACTCTCAGTTCTTGCAATTTAATCAATATCAATTCCCAGATGATTTGCTAGATATGGAACTTTCCAAACCTTTCGATTATAAAATTAAAAACTCTAATATACGTCATATTTTAAATGTTCCATATCCAAAACTGAAATACATACTTGAAGATTGTAAAAAAAATCAAGTTTCATTGACATCATATATTGCTGCTGTATTTGCTATCGTCTTAAATTCCAACATCGACGACGAAAATACCAATACAAATAAAGGATCAAAATTTAAAATCGATATCCCAATGAATACTAGAAATGTGTGTCAAAATATGTTGAAAATAGATCCTTTTGTACTTCAAATGGGGAATTTTGTAGCCGGACTGGAAATTGAAATTAATCGTTCAGAATTGAATGATATATGGCAGGTAGCACAATTTATTCAATCCAATATTTCAAAATTTGCCAAAACTAATATTAATGATACTATTCAACAGGTGAAGTTATTAGATGTTGTCCAAATCAAAGATTTCATTTTACACAGGTTACATAACCAAGGTCCTTGTGGCACTTTTGAAATAACCAATCTTGGATTACAGAATTTTCCGCGTAACGATAATGGGTTCATTGTTGAGGATATGATATTTGATGAACCTCAGGGAATATCTGATATTTTTACAAGTTCGGTGGTTACTACTGAGAAAGGTGGAATGAATATTTCTATCAGTATTCCTGAAACAATTAACAGTAAATTAAGTAATTTATGTGATGAAGTCAAGAACTATTTTGATATGTTTTAGGGTCAATGAAGTGTCTGTACTATAAGTTACAAAAAGTGTAATATACATTCCATTTAGTTTGTAGGGATAAAGCAGGAGAATTTCTTTTATTGAGTGTTTATGCTGTGATGTTGCAATCATTAATATTGTGCAAAAATTATTTACTGATATAATAATAACAGTAATACATACTATACTCAATGAATAGTAACTTATAATTTTCTACATACATATAAAGGAATAAAAGATTTTAACTATACCTCGGGTTCTTCATTTTCATTCTTTTCTACTGACTCTAGATCTTTTTTGTCTGCTTCGACATATCCTATAGTATTATAAACCTGTATATCCACAGATTCTTCCTGAAGTTTATACAAATTCGATATGCCAAAAGTTGCAGTAAATATTAATGTTAAACTGAACATTGGCAATGCATCGAAAACATATAAAAACCATTCATGTCTAGAAATGTAGCCTGAGAACCCCTCTATGAATTCAACTACTCTCACAATAGATCTGATTAAAATTAGAATGCTGTTTATCAATAATATAAAGTTTAAAAATTTCCATGATTTTGACTTTGCTGAAATATTATTCGCTGTTTTACGTGTTCTCCAGTAAAACACTATTTCATTTAATATAAACAATCCAAAGAATGCAATTTGAATAAATAGACCAACAGTGATCAACACAGAACCCGTTTTATGGCCACCTTCTTGAGCCATAACACCACCACCAGCACCTTGTAAGAATAAACTGGCAATATCACCAGCGACAAAAATTGTTGTACTGAATCTTGCAGGCATAATCGTCTTCTGCTCTTCATGCAATAAGAACGCCATTCTACCAAATATCATATAAATTGATGCTGCAAATAACGTTGGTGCAATCAATAATAAAATAGATTGTTCCACATAAGGGCCCATTAACTCCTTGTTATGTGCTGAAACGCTTCTACCAATATAACCAGCAATTTCTGCAATACAGCCAACTAATAAAGGAATATAGGCACCTGATAATTTCCATGGAGAATAGTACCTGATATTTTCTAATTGAGACCAACTTTTCACCTTGTACCTAATTTTACAGGCTCCTTTAATCACTAAACTTAATAGTGCAATGAAAGTAATGGTAAAAATGATAGTAAAGAATATGGAAGCCCCAATTTTGGGCTCATAGAGATAAAACTCAAATTGATTTGAAGATGTAGTATTTGTTGTGCTCATATTATTAACAGTTTTTAAGTATATATACTCCTGAAGAAACACCTCACTGGTTTTTTTTTTTTAGATGTAATGAATACCATCAAGCTATATTTTACATAGAATATCAAGAAGAGAAATGTAAGTTCTTAATTTGAATAAAATTTGTTACATACATACATATATATATATATGTATTTCTTTTCCGATACACATTTAATATTTTCATATACAAGATTTAATCAATTTGCTGACGCCCTTTTTCAAAGACGTATTCATCTTTCATAAAATTATTCCTTTTTCTTTATGTGAAAAAAGGCTGTGTCGAGATTTGTAGTAAACAGGATAAAAAGAGGCAAATGAATCCTATTAAAAGGAAGATAATACACTAAAGCCTCGATACTTCCGAGAGTATATGCAAAGTTAGACAAGCTATTTTACAACAGAATCTGCCTTCAATAAAAAAAAAAATTCTCTTTTACATGGCAAAAATTGAAAGAGGGCTTGTTGGATTTTTTTGTTGGTTTTTTCTTTATGTTTTTTTTGTTAATAAGCCACCGAAAAAACAATAGGAATCATCTTTGTTTTAAATAGCGTATACTTCCTTTTGTTCATTTTAGGTGATTTTTTTTTTTAACAGACGTGCATAGAGGGGTATTGTTTCTACACTGAAAATTTAAACATAGTGCAAGGAAGGGGAAAATAATACCAAAAGGAATATCCTCATTAAAACAACCGACCATCCCAACGTTTGCTGTCTCCAATATTGTATAACAATGTTATACAGAGAGGCTGTTTAAAGTAACAAATACTATGTGCACACTCTACTAGGCTGGTTACCAAATGAAATACCCATTATCATCATCATTACCATTATTATTATAATTATTGTTATCGTTGATATCTCTCTGTATCACTGTTGTCTCAGTTTATTTCGAAAATATTAATTCAGGAGAAAACATTAAAAGTAAAATCTTTAATATATAATATACTGTAATTAAATGTCGATTCATTACCTTGTCCTCCATCTCCATCACTATTCCTGTACTGCGACATAACTTTCATGCAGTAGTTTTACTATAAAATTCAAGGACACAGACACAGACACAGACACGTATATGTATTTATTAAGAACTCAAGATAATGCGGTTTTCCCTTTTTTTTTTTTAACCCTCAATAATATGTCATCACAGGGTTAATCTATTAAAGTATAGTCTAGATGGATGGTAATTTTATTATGCTCAAACATCAATAACATTTGGATTAATAAGATTGTGGTTTTCTTTAAATCTTTTTCATTTTCTTAACATCGACTTGCTTAACAAAAGTCAAAGATGTCAGTTTTTTCTCTTATTTTTCTATAGCGAGTATTTTTTTTTTTATTTTTTTTGCTTTTGCAACTTAAATGTATAAAGCCTAGTAATAAGTTCAGCTAGCCTCTTACCCTTGACTAGTACATAGGTATTTAACTATAATGCATCAATGACTAAAAACATATTCTGGAGATTGGTATATAAAAAGAAACTTCATATAATCAGTAAAATAATTAAAAAGACAAACAAAAAATCATTATAAAAAAAATACATATATTTCTTCGCTAAATGTACTTTACTTTAAATACACATATAGTGTTCGCATAAATAGAATACGCTTATTATTCTTTACAAATGTTCTAAATAATCCTGGACACTTAATGATAAGTATGATAGTAAACAAGAACAGTAACACATCTGTCTTTCTCACTAGCCTACCAACCTTTTCATTTCTAGTACAGAAAAATAAAATAGTCTTACCCCAACATTGTAAAAATAATATCATATAAAGTTTAGTGTAACGAATTATTTTGATACACTAATTTCCAAACACCTGTTGATATATATATATATATATATATCTTACTTTATATAGTCCAACAGGTGTGAATATAGGGTATATGTATAAAAACTTGGTATTCACCCTACTATATACTTTACAGAACTTCCATATATATATATATATTCCCTTGGTCAGGGTCAAAACGAAAATCTCATTACATAACGTAGGAATTTTACTCTAAGCTAGCCATAATGTCCAGAATATGAAAGAAAGATTATTCAAATTGGAGAATATCTTATTGCTGTTTCGTAGGAATTTAGATTGTGGAAAAGTCCTAAAGGTTATAGAACAAATACATGAATGAATAATGTATATTATACTCACTTAACTAACTAACAAATGTCACTGCTAAAAAGAAGAATGAAAAATGCGAATAGGGCTAAAGCATCAATTTTTACCAGATTAGGAAATTTTTCAAGGTATACCGTACTATAAATTTCCACATTTATTAAAAGAAAGAGATATCGCCAAAACAAATTCTTAAAAAACACCCATACATAGCAGTGACGTTTGCAGAACATCCGTACATTTTTAAATTTTAGTATTTTTTTTTTCAGTGTAGCTTTTTCATTTTTTTGCTAGATTCGAAGGTAAACCGAATCCCAAATTTTGAAATTTTACCATTTTCCTCTAAAACTGGCGAACTAAAGTAATAAAATCAAAGAGGCCAAAATGAGTGGGAAATGGAACACTCTTCCTGTGTGGAACGGGGGACAGGAGCGGTGGTGAGCTTCTTTCCAAACTTGCTCTTTACCAGCTGTAGCCTCTATGAGAACATACGTAGAATGCTTATTACCTATGTCTGCCTAGACAGCCCAAGGAATCTTAGACTGGACCATCTTCTGTCTAGAGTATAGTTACTAATTTACTCCCCGGGATACCACAAGGAGAGCTAATGGAAATTTCATCGTTTGATTCAGCAAGCATGTGTTTTGTCGAGACGAATTGGCAAGAGCAGGGAAGCGATGCGGATGATGGATGTCCTTCTCCCCTACAGTAACTAGAATGAACCCTCCTCATATTGAATATTGGTGTAATACCAACAATACACACCCTTCCAAAAGCAAATAACAAAAAAAAAAAAGGATAGTCGAAGTTGATCTTGTGTGGTAGTCCATGAGGGTTATATGAGAAAGCGGTCTTGATATTTAGGAGTTCCTATTACTGTGTAGTAACGTCTTTTCAACGTAAAGAGTAAGCAAACCGATAGAGTAGAGAAGTAGATAAAAATGTCCTTACCAGCTACATTTGACTTAACTCCAGAAGATGCCCAATTATTATTGGCTGCTAATGCTCACTTAGGTGCTAGAAACGTTCAAGTATGTTATAACTTAGTTAGATAGGAATAAAGAAGGATAAAAATGAGATAAATGTACAAATCAGATTATTACTAAAGTTAACCATGTGTACCCATATAAGAGCAATATATGGTCGTTAATATTTATGTTCAATTTTAACCATAAATACATATGAGAGGATGATATGGCCATACACAATGAATATTCATTTTATTAATTCCCTGAATTTAAGAATTCAATTGAAAAAAGAATTTTACAAGGTTTAAAATATAATCTCATTATCCACAAAATTATATAAAATCCAAATAAAGAAGATTTACTAACGTTGACTTTGTGTTTCAATTATATTTGTCTATGACAATTTATAATCGAAAATGGATTAATTTTTTTTTTAATTACAGGTTCACCAAGAACCATACGTTCACGAAGCCAGACCAGATGGTGTTCACGTCATTAACATCGGTAAGACCTGGGAAAAGATTGTCTTAGCTGCTAGAATCATTGCTGCCATTCCAAATGCTGAAGATGTCGTTGCCATTTCTTCTAGAACCTACGGTCAAAGAGCTGTCTTAAAGTTCGCTGCTCACACTGGTGCCACCGCTATTGCTGGTAGATTCACTCCAGGTTCTTTCACTAACTACATCACCCGTTCTTTCAAGGAACCAAGATTAGTTATTGTCACTGACCCAAGATCTGATGCTCAAGCTATCAAGGAAGCTTCCTACGTTAACATCCCAGTTATTGCTTTAACTGACTTAGATTCCCCATCTGAATACGTCGACGTTGCTATCCCATGTAACAACAGAGGTAAGCACTCCATCGGTTTAATCTGGTACTTATTGGCTAGAGAAGTCTTAAGATTAAGAGGTGCTTTAGTTGACAGAACCCAACCATGGTCTATCATGCCAGATTTATACTTCTACAGAAACCCAGAAGAAATTGAACAACAAGCTGCTGAAGAACAAGCCGCTCAAGCCGCTGAAGAAGAAGCTACTGAAGAAGTTGCTGAAGAACAAGCTGCTGCTGAAGAATGGGCTGAAGAAACCACTGAAGCTGCTGCTGAATGGTAATTGTAGTTACTTGACAGGGTCATTTTCTTAAGTTATTATTATTATCGCTAATACTGTTAAATATATAAATTAAATAAAAAATATACAACGTCACTTTACAACATACAAAGATCTTTAAAATGTCTATATATATATCTTATATATATTATAGGAGGATAGCAAGGTGATGCAAGAGACAGAAAAATCAATAAGACGCTTACTATCCGTAGTGTTGGTAATTGCTGATATATGGTTATGCTCCTTTATTTGTATACATATATGACAATGTGTCATTCACTTCATTCCATTCATATCATATCTAGGATAATTCCAACTACTCTTATCGTCTTTTATCTCCTTAGGTCTTGTCGATGCCAGTATTTTTATTCCCGATCGTCGAGCCTTAGCTTTACTTTCTTGAAATCTGGAAGTCTGTCTGAAAAAAAAATGAGGAAAGTTAAGAAAGAAAAACCAAAAACAAATTAATACAAAAAACAGTGATTTGAAGGTAACAAACCAATACATGAACTGCGACTTATATTATGTACATTGATAGCTGAACCAAGGTAAGATCAATAACATCAGTTATTTAACGTGTACATCTCGAATCTATTGATGAAGAAAAAATGGCTGTTCCAAAGGAGAGATTATTAAAGCTTTATGAACTATCTGCAAAAATCTTTGACCAAAATTTTAATCCTACAGGGGTAAGGACAGGTTCACATATTCTTTCTAAGAGATTAAAAGGTCATGCAGTTGCAGGCTATTATGGTAACCCAGACTGGATTAAGTTCAAGAATTTATCTACCTTGTTTCCTGATGTACATTTCGTTGATCCCGTTGAACAATACAGATTGGATAAAGTCAGTGATTTGAAACGTCGTGGTAAAGGTGCACCAAAGAAGACAAAGAAGGGTGATGCTGCTTCTAAAAAGGGTAAGGGTAAGAAATAGATATGTGTTTTAAATTTGACCTGGTAGAAGTAGGCCATGCTATTTTTGTTCCCCTGTTTGTTATAATTAACTAATAACATCCACCTTAATACACACATAGTATCATCACATACACACATATATATAATTATCTGATTAATTCATTATCCATATTCATATGTACCTTCTGTAAATATATAGATTAATAATGAAGATATAATAATAATTTTTATGATCACTTTTACTTTTATAGAAACTATTTCATACTGGTATTGTATCAAATATTTGCTTAAATACCTCATTAATATTTACTGGCTCTTTAGGTAAGGAAGAATACAGCACTTGATACAACTTGTGCCTATCCATTATGATCGGTTTACCCTTAATTATTTTGATCAACGTATGTATGGAACAGTAATTATCTAAAATCCGGTTTAAAACCATAGTAAAAGGTTTGAATAGCATACCTATTTTTAATGGATTATTCTTTAAAAACAAATACGACCCATTTGTAGTTAATTTTAGGTCGAACGATACACCACCAGGTAATCTCTTTGGGTCCTTAATCCGTAGTAATAATGCAAAAAGAGGGAAATGGTTTATCAAAGTTATCGCTGCTTCAAAACTAATCTCAACATATATAAGTAAAATTCTCAAACCTGTATAACTAACATGAAAAGCAAGAATTGTCGGGGTTAAATAGACCATAATAATGAAAAGTAACATTCCCATTAATAATTGATCTAATTCGAAATGATTGAAATCTATTCTATTACGTAATTTGTTCTTCTTTTTCCCCCTAAACAAATAATATAAGTTAGTCATTGCATTTAATTGCCATGCATATAATTTGTTAATGATATGATAAAATAGAAAAATATGAAAACTGCATAGCGACAAAAAGTCAACAATTAATGATAACCCAAAGGTAGCACCACTAAAGGACATAATATTGCTATTCCAATTAATTAACTTTGTTAAAGTTTCTATTTCAGTCAAAGGTTCTATTATATGTAAGTATGAGAAATCAATAATCCACAAAAACAAGTCGCTTAAAAAATGTGTTAACTCAGCATTTAATTTTATACCAAATGGATTATCTGCAAGACCAACGGTTACCTTTTTAACAAAATCATAGAGACAATATCGTAACCTCCTATGAAGACACGTAACTAAATAATCTTGATTTTCAAACATTAGAGCCCCCAATATTAATCCAAAGGAAATGTCGTTAATTATTAACCATATAGTGTTATAAAAACGGATATAATCTGGATAAAACTGACATGGCAGTTGTAACTCATTATCATTATTGGAAGTTCCAACTTTTGGTAACGATTCAGTCAAAACTTTTTTTTGATTTATCCTTAAAAATTGAACCGGGAAGTAACATATTTGCTGACAGCGTAGATCTATTTGTCTTATTGTCACAGATATTTTCAAAAAAAAGGACATAATACCATTTAGTAATTTTGATACTTGACTTGCTACAAAGCAAATAAACATTGACACGATAAGGTATATTTTAAAACCGCAAAAATATATACGAGTTTCCATCAACAAATCTATAAATCTCCAGAACACTTGAGTTCTAACTTCGTTTTGATAAAGAGATAATCGACGAAATTTTCTTTTGAAGTCTGATAGATAGTTATAATAGAGATTGATTTGATCAACATCACTTTTTAACTTAGCCTTATCCACTTGATACTTTTCATAATCAAGCAATTTTTGAATACCCTCCGATGATGACTCACAATTTTCTTGTCTCTCTGGTAATGTGAGTAATATAGGTTCCAAAGATAAAAACTGCATAAGTTTCAAATTAGGTGCTTCATATTTGATTATCCAAGTTTTATCATCAGTCAGGAGCCATCCGTTACCAAAGCACCTTGCTACACAATAATATGGTGGTAGAATTGACTCAGTAAACCCCGGCTTCCTGAAAGTTGCTCCTGAAATCACATCTAAAACTAGATGGTTACCACTTTCTAGCCTTACTGAAATTGCATATAGTTCTCTATTGTCATTCAATGAACCCTTTGAGTAAAGGTGGTTAGGCCAAAATATGTAATACATCATTATAAAAGCACCCAAAGAATCCAATTTTAAGTATATTTACAATCTTTTCATATACCACAGAAAACAACACATTCATAGACAACCATTAACAGCATGTACATACCTTGCTGGTTTTATACCTCTTCATATCCAAGAGCTGCCGATTTCAAATCTTTCTTCTGACTGTTTTAATAAATATTTGAATTTTTTCACTTTGTTTCCAAATATTGAAAACATTAAAGAAATAGCCTTTGACGTAGTTGCATAAGCACTAATAATAATTAGACACATCTAACGATATATAATTAGACAAATAACTAAATAAAGCATATAAATGTTCCCCATTCATATTTGCGGATTGTGAAGTAGGAACTTTTACTATCAATTTATTAAACTAAATTCGTTCTACCAAACGGACCTGCATTTTTGTCAAATTACCGTTCCATACTATTAATCTGCTAATAGTTTAAAATATACTTCACAAAACGTGTAAACAAATAATTGCGACTCTATTTATTAATTGAAATATAACTTAACTTTATAATTATAATTCTCTCTCCTTCTGTTATCACTTTTTTTTCGTACGAATGAGTGGAAGGACTAGAGAACTCACTGGTCCATTTGAACTAAAATCTTTATCAAGAACTACCACCAGTGAAAATTCAATCACTGATGTCAACCTACATCAACCGAATATACCATCACTGCAAATATCACCTCCTAAAACCAATCATGATTCGGTAACAAAAAGATCAAGCAATGACCCCCAAGATAAACTATCCAACCCTACCAACTTATCTACAGCTGATAAAAATATGTCCCAAATGGCAAAATTGTTTAGAAATCAAACAAATAATAATTCCACAAAAAAATTTCCTAATTTATCTTTGAAAACTGGATTACATATTCGAACTAATAACGAAGAAAATGAGAGGTCACTCAATCTGGCACCAATACCACCATCAAATGATTCTTTTATTCTGTCTCCTCTTTCACCTATTACAAATATATCTAATAAACTTCGAAGACCGCGAGAAACTAGCAAAAGATCAAGATCAACTTCTAGGTCACGCACGAGATCAAGGTCTGTATCAGTCACAAGTAAAGAAACTAGAATTAGTAATGCTGCACCAAGATCAGCTAAAGTATTATCTTTTGTCGCTGCAGATGATATGGATGAATTTGAAGACATCGAAAGAGGTTTTAGAAGTGCAGTTGATGATAAAGGTTTTGGCTGGCTACCACAAATTCCAAATGAGAATAATGATAACGATAAGGATGATATTGATGAAGATAATATACAACAACCAAATGGTTTTATATGGAAACAACAAGCCCAAGAGCAGGAAAACGTGAAAAATTACTTTGATAACTATAATGAAGTCAGGAGTATGACTAAAAGAAAAGTATCTGAAAATATCACAACTCAGGAATTCTCTCTTCGAAATGGATTGGTAAAAGATGGTTCAGGCTTTGTCCATTGGGAAGGTTCATTAAATCTGGATAAAGGCGATCTGAAGAAAGTTAATGAAGACATTATAAAAGATGAAACAGTTAATGAGACTACTGAATCATTAATTGGAATGGTTCCTGATTTTGATAAACCATTGAAAGACATAAAGAAACCATTAAGATTATATGGTAATTCACTAAATTTTTTACGACCTACAAGTCCTATACGATTGAAATTAGCTAATGTACATCAAAAAAATATTACTAAAAGGACATACATAATTTTATTACTCTTATTCACAGGTCTCTTGGCATACAGAACATACCAACCATTGGATCATAATTTTTTGTATAGATTTAATTATTGGACTGATTATCTGATATTCATCATATATATTATTTTTACAATCCATGATATAACTAAGATTCTAGCGTTTGGATTCTGGGACGATTCCGAGATGTTTGCTGCACATGGGAAAGAATACATATCTATTTTGGAACGATGTGGTGTTATTCAATTATATGAATTTTTGGTTGACAAATATGGGAGAGAATTTATTGATTTATTGTTACCATTTAAGATCAAAACATCTAAAGAAAGAAAAAGAAGACAAGAAATAATAAGAAATCATTATTCACATATAGAAGAAACTGGTTTGAGTATTAATGATTTTGATACCCCAAGAGCATTTGCTAGATCATCATGGAATAGAATAGATTTTGTATCCACGATTTGCTTCTGGATTGGATTATTCTTATCTATTAAGAATGTCGATAGTAAAAGAGGTGTTAGAATATTTAAACCTCTTGCTTTATTGAGAATTTTAAGGCTTTTAAATACAGACACTGGTGTCTCGTCAATATTAAGAGCATTGAAATATGGTATCCCTCAGTTAATTAATGTTGGTTCTATGCTGGTCTATTTCTGGGTATTTTTTGCCATTCTTGGTGTTCAGTTGTTTCAAGGTTCTTTCAGAAGACGATGTGTATGGATCAATCCAATTGACCCAACTGAAACCTATCAGTATGACATGCAATTCTGTGGTGGTTATCTTGATCCTATTTCAAAGAAACCATTACCATATGTTTACAGTGATGGAACCTCAGGAGGACGCTCCAAGGGATTTTTATGCCCAGTCAATTCAGAGTGTATCTCCAATGCAAATCCATATAATGGAAGAATCAGTTTTGATAATATTGTGAATTCTATGGAATTAATATTTGTTATAATGAGCGCAAATACCTTTACTGATTTAATGTATTATACAATGGATTCTGACGAAATGACTGCTGCGTTATTTTTTATTGTTTGTATATTTGTTTTGACTATATGGATGATGAATTTATTGATTGCTGTTTTAGTATCTTCTTATGATTTAGCCTATGAAAAACATAGAAAAAAGAAACTTGAAAAGCACAGTCACGATAATTGGCCGCTGGGTTTTATAAGGGGTTATTGGCAATATTTTAAAGTGAAAGCATCTTTAACTCCTTTACCCGAGTGGTCCATTAAATCTATCTATTGGTACAACCAATTTGAGTGGATATTTGTCTTACTTATTCTGACTGATCTGATCGCTAGGGCATGTATCGATGAAAACTCCGATGAATCCTATCTTCTGAAAGTGAAAAAAATAGATTGGGGTATATCTATCGCCTTATTTTTAGAAAGTACATTAAGACTAATACTATACTTCCCTAACATGTGGAAATTTTTGGTTAAATTAGATTATGTCTATGATTTAATAATTGCCATTATCACATTGATTGTTAGTAGCATAGCAGTTACAGGACATATGGGTTATGTTTATTATTGGCTATCAATTTTTCAGATTACAAGATTTTATCGTGTTATTATGACCATAAGTTTTGTTAAGAATCTATGGACTGTGGTTTTGAAAAATGGTGTTTTAATTTGGAACTTGTCATCTTTTTACTTTTTCTTTTTATTTTTGGTGGCGATTATCATGTCAGTATATTTTGAAGGTGTTGTTCCGATTAGTCAAGTTAATGATGATGCTTTTGCCATGTATTCATTGCCAAACTCTTTTCTTTCATTGTTTATTATAGGCTCTACAGAAAACTGGACTGATATTCTATATATAATCCAACAATATTCACCAAATATTTCATCCGCATTTTTTTCCACTGTGTTTTTAATTACTTGGTTTATTTTATCTAATTCAGTCGTCTTAAATATCTTCATTGCCTTGATCTCAGAAAGTTTGGAAACAGATGAAACCCAAAAACGATTATTACAAATAAAACATTATCTGCAAAAGGTATATCCACAAAAGATTCAAGAGTACACACATGCGTCGTTAATGCAACGTATACGTAAAAAATTTTTTGATAAAAGTAGTGTCTCTGATACCAAAGATTTTAAACAATTTTTGATGAGAGGTACTGCAATTATGAACATAGCTCAAAATATGGATGAATTAGCAGAAGAAATGAAACAAAAGGAAAAACAAAAAGTGAATCCTACCCAAAAAAATATATTTATAAAATATTTGAGTAGCAGAATACATTTCAAAGCATATGAAAAGATCTGGAAACCGTTTTCCAACAACCCATTTTACAGAAAAACTGAAGTTATATTTACTGAAAATGTAAACAACGAAGAAAGATCATACATATTGCAACTTAACGAGTATGAGGAGGAAAAGCTAGCATATTTAAAAGAACATCCCACATTTAACTACAGTTATTTTCTATTTTCTCCTAAACACAACTTCAGAAGGTTTTGTCAAAGGTTAGTGCCTCCTAGTGTAGGAAAGAGAACAGATGGAATCCAATTTTATGACGATGAAACTGATTTGTATACCCAAAAAAAGTTTTTTCATAAAGTAGAAAGAGATTTATTTATTGGGTTATACGCAATCTTAACTGTTTTTTTAGTGGTTACTTCATGTTTAGTTACCCCTTTATTCAGAAAAATCCATAATATTGGTGTGTGGGGATGGCCTCTATATATAGACTGTGCCTTTGTAACAATGTTTTCCATCGAATTTATAGTGAAAACAGTTGCCGATGGATTTATTTATTCCCCAAATGCTTACTTAAGAAATCCATGGAATGTTATTGATTTTGTGGTTCTTTTATATATGTGGATGTATTTTATCACATTTCTAAGAAATGATGGTTCTGTTTCAAGGATTTTTAGAGGTTCATCTGCTTTGAGAGCTCTACGTTGTTTAACAATAAGTAACACTGCCAGGCAAACGTTTCATATGGTGATTTTTCAGGGTGGTAGAAAATTATTCCAGGCAGCCTTGGTGTCTATTAGTTTATTATTTCCATTTACTATATGGGGGATTGGGTTATTTAGAAATCGTCTAGGAACTTGTAATGATAGTTCTGTAGGACTGGTCAACTGCTACAACGAATATACAAATACAGTTTTTCAATGGGACGTTATTATGCCAAGAGTATACTCTCAACCATATCTTTATATGGATTCATTCCGCAGTGCATTCAAATCTCTTTATGAAATCATATCATTAGAAGGATGGGTAGATCTTCTTACGAATTTAATGAGTTCTACTGGTGTGGGCACAATTCCAGAGCCATGGAGTAACCCAACAAGTGCCATTTTTCTACTTCTTTTCAACTTCTTAAGTATGGTTTTTATGTTGAATCTTTTTGTTTCCGTTATTATTAAGAATTATGCTGAAAATACAGGCACTGCATATTACACCAGTGAAGAAAAAGCGTGGTTAGAGTCTAAAAAAATGTTATCACAGGCCAAACCTAAAGCTATTCCTAATCTATTCGAAATGTCTAATCTCAGAAGAATTGTATATTTTGCAGCTGTAGAAAAAAGGAACTTTTTGTATGCCACATTTTTACAAATTGTCCTATATATGCATATTATTGTTCTTTTGTGTCTTTCATATGAAAAGGATAATTCTGTAACCCGGTTTAGTCAGATTTATTTTATATTTTCAACGACAGTTTTCCTTATTCAAGAATTACTTCATATATGCGGTGAAGGGTTGCGCATTTATACTCGTCAAATATGGAATTGCATCCGTTTTGGTATTGTCTATGTTGCATTTTTATTATCAGTGATTGGTTTCAATGTGCCATACAATCATACGGCATTTCACAATGTCAAGGATATTTTCCAATTAATCATTTTCATATTCATTATACCTCAAAGTGATATGCTTTCTGAATTGCTAGAAACTGCAGCATCAAGTTTGCCATCGATTCTTTCATTAACATATACATGGGGGATCTTATTTCTTGTTTATGCTATGGCGTTGAATCAAATTTTTGGTCTGACTCGGTTGGGTCCCAACACAACAGATAATATCAATTTCAGAACAATTGCAAAAACACTTATTGTGTTATTTCGTTGCAGCTTTGGTGAAGGTTGGAATTATATTATGGACGACTTTACTGTTGATTTACCATATTGTTACCAAGATCCTATTACAAAAACTAGCGATTGTGGTTCTGCTCAATATGCATACTTACTATTAATATCATGGAACATTCTCTCTATGTATATTTTTCTCAATATGTTTATCTCGCTAGTAATTGGTAAGTTTAGTTATGTTTACAGAAAAGGTAGTTCCAAATCACCTGTAGATAGGACAGAAATCAACAAGTACATTGATGCATGGTGTAAGTTGGATGCTGATGGGACTGGCGAATTAGAGTTTTCCCAATTACCTAAACTAATGCATTCATTTGATGGAACATTATCTTTCAAACTATGGGAAGGGCCATTAACTGTGAAAAATTTGGTTAATAATTATATGAAAGTGAATCCAAATGACCCATACGATGTTAAAGTCGACCTTGATGGTTTGAATAAGGAATTGAATACTATTAATAAAGCAAAGATGATCTACAAAAGACTTCAATATAGAAGGTTTATTCAAGAAATGAATTACACCCATGGGTATGAGGGTGTTATTAAGTTTAACAATTTATTAGAAAGCATTCCCCTATACACCGTATACAATCCAAGAGAATGTTTAGGTATTGATCTATATGTCAAATATCTTTACATATTGAATAAAGTTGATAGGTATCTTGAAAATGAAAAGAATGTGGATGTATTAGACATGATTGTTGTTAAATGGAAGTATCTTTTAAGAAAACGTAATAAAAAACATGCGCAGCCGGTAGAAATAGCAAAGGATACGAATAGGCTAGGTCTAGTCATTTCGAATCCGTTTAATGATCCAACTGATGATACTAACAAAGAAAACTTACCGTTGACTACTCCTAAGATGGATTTTGGTATTAACAAATTCAGATGGTCTCCCAAAATGAATAGCCAAAACCAAAGTTCAGATAATTTAAATGCACTACCACGCTTTGATTGGACTACCGATATGGACGATAATAACTTCAAATAGCATTCATTATCTTAATATTACCAAATGAAATGGGGGAGGACGTGGGTAAAAACAGATTGAACAAATAAAATCGCTGCACATATCCAACCTCATTCGAGGTTTTTTACTTTTTAACGTATATATAAATTTATCATGCATTAGATACACCTGATATTTTCATAAATATTTTCATATATGAATATATACAAAAAAGACTTTACTTTAGCACATCACAAAATCACAACTAAGAACAATATATCCCAGTTAGATTTTACATCTAAGATACCACGAACTACAGGTGTGATCTATGCATCACATCTCAATTCTGTTCAAAACCACTAAAACGAGCTATCATATCGTGCTAGGTATGTTTTACTTGCAAACCTTATGTGTAAGTACACTCTTTAAACGTTACATTTAAATGGTGGTATCTATATGTTTTGTATCTTAGCGAAGTGGTCTTTTACGCCGCTATCATATATTTTTATTCCCCCCCCCTTGAATCGCATTTTGGATTAAGGCAAGAAATAAAAAGAAATGATCATTTCATATTGAAGGATGGATACCTGATGGTTGAAGAGTTAAGACAGAAAAAAGAGAAAAGCAAGAAATGATAATGTTTCAATGAATAAATATATATGTATGTATATATATATTCCAAGGTTGCTAGATGATTGAGTATTAAATCTAAACTTTGCAAGGTACGAATTTTTAAAATGGGTGATGTTTGACTCTCTAGCCTTCTTATTTTACGAACTCTTATAGGATTCTCTGGTAAAGAGTCTGAGAAATTATAGAGTTTATTGATATGGTTCTAAGGACCGTCTCTTATGAATTTTCAATTGATAACTTTCCAGGTGAATGTAACGGAAGATATGGAAATAATATCTGAAATATTGTAAATTAATTTTCAGTGGTTATTTCCTTCTTGTAAGTACTTTCTTTGTTCGGGAATGAAAGCAATTCGACCTTTCATAAACTCTCGATTAATTACGACTTTTTGTAACTTTTTGATATGACATCTGAGGAGGAACCCAAAATACTGTCTTGTAATACTTCTTGAAATATGGTGTTCAATAGAATTTGTTCAATAAAGGAAAGAATATTCACAGTCAAAGTAAATAATGGCGGTTTCATCATTATTCAAGTTTTGGTGTAGTTATTATGGTAAAGTTTTCTAGCGACCATATGGTTCAGAATAAACTTTCTATTCTTGAGTCAAAATATATCATATGGACTATTAAAAAAGTGCACAATCATAAGATTGAATCTGTTGAGAATGAGCGCCAGAATGTAATGGATAGATTGTAAACATTCTCAAATTATATTCTATATGTTATTAAAATTATTAGTATACAAAATAGAAGTAAAGTTCTTCACTTTTCTTCTTCTTACATAATATAAAAATAAGTATATACACATAAGTGTGGATAAATTGTAAATAAGATATGAAAGACGTCCTTCTGTTTATATATGCCATTCATGGTGAATTTTTCTTTACGAATGACAGTAAATTAGTTAAACGGTTTTTATCATCGTTTAGTTCTGACTAAACGATAAATATTCTATTTCTATCGTTTATAATCCACTAAGATCTCATTTATCTATTTATTTTATTCTAGAACATTCTAGTTCAACAATTTCAACAGAGTCACTCAATAATTATGATTTGATATTTTTTTTTGCCAATTTGAAATTGAGATTCACTTTTGCCAAGATGATGATCAAATCGGTGAAAATACACCAAAAACATAAATTCCCACATTTGAAATTCGAAGAAATTTGAATTCCTTTGTAAGAAGCCCTAATTGGAAAATCCTGAAATACGTAGTCCGCAGGTAACTGTAAGAAGCCCTAATTGGAAAATCCTGAAATACGTAGTCCGCGGGTAACGCTTGATGTCGAGGCGAAGGACTTGGAACAGCCCGAAACTCTGGGCCCAGGCTGTGAGAGTTTTATTCGAACGAGTGATCGTCGGATTGACCTTGGTGGCAAATTACGGAGAAACTTATTTAAGAAACCTCTGATTATTGAGAGAGTGTGCCAGAGGTAATTATCATCATTCACATTCTTATTAGATCTATTGGCTTCTATCAAAAAGATCCATGAAGAATAATCAACCACAGTAATAAGAATTATATAATTGGTTTACTAATTAGAATCAACGACTATATAATTTGTAAGTGTTTATATATAATTAATATCCATATTTTAGTATATTACTTGAGATAACCCCTTACATTTGGTAGACGTTGTTTTGGTTCTGAATCCATAAAAAGAAAATACAAGCATCATAATTAATCCATCTAATTTTAGTACAAATTCCCAGTTACCTTACTTTAATTTAAATATGTCTATTCCAGATCCTTC